>JAWQEG010006647.1:0-2500 GCA_033782935.1 Petrolisthes cinctipes | reverse complement strand
ATACGAGGGTGAGGGAAGGTGTAGTAAAGATGAAGGCTCCTCCCCTCTCACCATCAGAGATACTAATTTTTTTTTTTTTTTTTTTTTTTTTTTAAGGGGGGGGGTATTTTGGAAACTATATCAGAGGTACTAAGTTTTTTTTTTTTTTTTTTTTTTTTTTTTAAGGGGGGGGTATTTTGGAAAACTATATGTGATGGTGTGAGAGGAAAAAAAAAAAGGGGGGGGGGTGCTACACTGGTACTAATATTGAAAGTATGTGAAGGATAAATGGGGACTTATTAAGGGGGTGCGGGAGTAGGGGGACAGGCTATGGGGGGGTGCGGGTATAGGGGACAGGCCCTACTACCCACCCCAAGCCTGTCCTCCCCCTATTCCTGCACCCCCCCCCAGTCCCCACCCAAGCCTGTCCCCCCTACTCCCGCACCCCCCAGGTCCCCCCCCCCCCAAGCCTGTCCCCTACTCACGCACCCCCCAGTCCCCATCCAAGCCTGTCCCCCCTACTCCCGCACCCCCCAGTCCCCCCCCAAGCCTGTCCCCCTACTCCCGCACCCCCCAGTCCCCACCCAAGTCTGTCCCCCTACTCCCCCACCCCCCAGACCCCACCCAAGCCTGTCCCCCTACTCCCCGCACCCCCCCAGTCCCCCCCCCCCCCCCAATCCTGTCCCCTACTTCCGCACCCCCTTAATAGAGGTTATGAGTTAAGTATTAAGGGAAGGAAGGGGAGTAAACAGGGATTATGGAAGTGCAGTTAGGGAGGGACTAGGGATGACGAATGGTGGTTAGGGAGGATATAGGGATGACGAGTGGTGGTTAGGGAAGGAAAAGGGGATTAATAAGTAGGGATGACGAGTGGTGGTTAGGGAGGATATAGGGATGACGAGTGGTGGTTAGGGAAGGAAAAGGGGATTAATAAGTAGGGATGACGAGTGGTGGTTAGGGAGGATATAGGGATGACGAGTGGTGGTTAGGGAAGGAAAAGGGGATTAATAAGTAGGGATTACGAGTGGTGGTTAGAGAAAGAATAGGGGATTAATAAGTAGGGATTACGAATGGTGGTTAGGGAAAGGGAAAAGGGGATTAATGAATAGGGATTACGAGCGGTGGTTAGGGAAAGAATCGGGGATTAATAAGTAGGGATTACGAGTGGTGGTTAGGGAAAGAATAGGGGATTAACAGATAGGGATTACGAGTGGTGTTACGAGAAGGAAAAGGGGATTAATTGATAGGGATTACGAGTGGTGGTTAGGGAAAGAATAGGGGATTAATAAGTAGGGATTATAAGTGGTGGTTAGGGAAAGGGAAAAGGGATTACGAATGGGTGTTAGGGAAAGAATAGGGGATTAATAAATATGGATTACGAATGGTGGTTAGGGAAAGAAAAGGGGATTAATAAGTAGGGATTATAAGTGTTGGTTAGGGAAAGGAAAAGGGATTACGAATGGGTGTTAGGCAAGGAAAAAAGGGGATTAATAAGTAGGGATTACGAATGGTGGTTAGGGAAAGGGAAAAGGGAAAAGAGACAAGACACAAGGTTTGTAGAAAAGGTGTGACATTACCAAAGGGGATAGTATTCTTTTAATAGATTGGAGTGCCTTGATTCCTCCAAAGTATGCCAGGAAACACACCCACATGAATAAAAAAAATAATAATAATGGTATCCTGTCTGTTGTTGCCTGCATGGAATAGTTTGGAGGAATCATTTGCTCCAGATTTACCAACCTAAAACAATGTGTGCGATATAGTATTACCTCCTTAAGGGACCCTGTGTGTGATGTAGTCAGAAAAATGGAGTTATAAGAGTCTTTCAGATATTGCCACGAAACACACACACCCCACGAAACACACACACACACACACACACACACACACACACACACACGAAACACACACACCCACACACGAAACACACACACACACACACACACACACACACACACGAAACACACACACACACACACACACACACACACACACACACACACACACGAAACACACACACACACACGAAACACACACACACACACACACGAAACACACACACACACACACACGAAACACACACACACACACACACACACCTATATGGAAGGAGGTTGTTTCATGGCATGGTCAGGAGGAATCAGAAGCCTCCATGCATTTTTTTTTATACACGATTCACAGGGTCCTTAATATGTGAAGGGATTGTTTTGTTATGATGGTGGTGATGATGGAGAGGTTATGGTGGTGATGGAGAGGTTATGGTGGTGATGGAGAGGTATGGTGGTGATGGAGAGGTGATGGAAGTAACGAGTCTTATCACGGTTTGTCTGTGGAGGAGAAGGAGGAGGAGGGGAAGGGGAAAGGGAGGAGGGGGAACGGAGGGGAATAGGAGGAGGAGGGGAATGGAGGGGAAAGGAGGAGGAGAGGGAGAGGATTGGAGGGAAAAGAAGAAGGAGGTGAGGAACGGAGGGGAAAAGGAAAAGGAGGGGAGGGGAAAAGAAGGAGGAGGGGGAGGGGAAAA
>JAWQEG010006646.1:0-56541 GCA_033782935.1 Petrolisthes cinctipes | reverse complement strand
CTGCCATCCTTTCATCATTTTCATACACATAATCCACCACCACCTCACATTTTCCAACATCCATAGCCATGCCTTGGTTTTCTCTATGCATCCAAGTCATATTCATATCTAGTATAATTGTATCCTCCTTTCACTTTCATAATCTTCTTCGTCCTTTGTTTATCATCCCATTCATCTGTTGTCTGTCCCTGTGTCACTTTCACATATCCTCATCCTTTGTTCATCATTCCATACTTCTTTCATTTTTCTACCCCTTGTACAGTTGGAAACATGAATTCTTCTTACATCCCGGGGAAAGATGCTCGTCCCTCTATGGTAATCAGAGACTGTTGTCTGCCAGTTGCTTATTATTGCCATCACGGGTAATGGTTTCTGTCCCAGATATATCCAACAAGGCTTTAAGCAACTTGATATTGGGAGGAGTTGAGCATCTTCCACTTGGCCTGTATCACGAATTATATGTACAACTGTACATCAGCTGTATCTTCACATTTTCTTCATCACTTCTCATGAGCCGTAAGTTCTGGTGACACCCTTCCAGACAATAAACAGGACGTCCACACACACACACACCCACCCTGCTGCGTCCCGTCCTGTCCCGTCCACCTCGGAAATATGAACACGGGAATAGAGGGAAAAGTTCTCTCATAACATCCATCATGAATTTGCATAAAAGCTAATCTGGGATCCATTACGCAAATCACCTTAGCCGCGTCTCTCTCTCTCTCTCTCTCTCTCTCTCTCTCTCTCTCTCTCTCTCCTCTCTCTCTCTCTCTCTCTCTCTCTCTCTCTCTCTCTCTCTCTCTCTCTCTCTCTCTCTCTCTCTCTCTCTCTCTCTCTCTCTCTCTCTCTCTCTCTCTGCCTTGTATTTTTTGTTCTTTTTTGGTTCATCCTCCCCTCTTTATCCCTTTAACCCCTGTTACTGCCTCCTCTTCGCCTTATCTCTTCCCATTTGCTCCTCCCCTTCTCCCTCCCTCCACCTCTCCACTCCCCTCTTCCTTTCCCTTTCCTCATTCTCCTCTGTCTCCTCTTCCCCCCTTACCCTGTCCTACTTCCCCCTCTCTCTTCTCTCCTACTTACCCCTCCCCGTCTCCCTTTCGTTCTCCCTCTTTTTACATTCTCTCCTCCTGAGACGAAACAGGACAGGAGAATGGATGGAGACGGGAAGACAGGAGTGGAGGCATATCAAGACAGTAAAGAAGAGTAAGTGTATGGGGTGACAGTGGCGGGGGTAGATGGCAGAAGGGGGGGGAGTGTTAGTGGCCTGGCAACAGTGTTTAGCTGACATGCAGAGAGAGAGAGAGAGAGAGAGAGAGAGAGAGAGAGAGAGAATATGGGAGGAAGTGAAAGAGATGAACTATAGGTTTTGTTATGAGTGTAGTGTTGTCGACATTATGAGGAAAGATTATATTTGCATGAGTCGTTATTACCAATGTGAGTGGTGCGTGTCTGTATAATAATGAGTAGGAAACTGCAACGCGGGAAATACACAGTACAGCTTAGGGAGGGAATAAATAATAACGAGTAGTGTATCCATCGTCAAAGCCACCTGAACCACGGAACTGCATACACGATAATGTTCCTTGCCTTTGTGTGCAGTTTACTTTGTCGGCGATAACTATTGTGTGGCAATTTTTCTTGAAACTGACCACATTCTCAGTCCTAATCATCCAAATTTCAAGTTTGCTGTAGCAAGCAGTTTTTTCTTTCAACTATCTTCTAAAATTGCAGCTATACTGAGGTATTCCCCAGGGTTCGACGCCGGCATCCGTAGAAAATGATCTTTTATTGCTACCACGATCCTACGACCTTTAATTTTAGATCTTTTATTACTACCCACGATCCTTCAACCTTTAAGTTTAGTACATGAAAATCCATCTTATAATTCACCATGCTTGAATCATGGCGAGGACCGAGCAATTTTGATCATGAAGACACATTTATAAGTGCCATCTCTAACAATGGCTCTTTGCCGCTCGTTAAATTTCTAATCGTTATACAATATTAGTTTTTAACTGTTTGAGTCATGATGTTTGGCTGCAGTGCCAGGTATAATTTGGTTTTGCTGCATTTTTGTGGTAGCGGCTGTATTATTAACGCAGACAGAATCCAGGTGTAATAAATCTCTATTAAACGTAAAGTCTATTTTACTCTAATAATCACACACTATTAAAATGATTCTTTTCTGTGTATACCCAACTATACTAGGACAACAATTCTGCCCTGTTAGATATAATATATTCTCCGTACCTATCCACTTCCAGCCCTGGTAGCTATTTTTTCTCCTATCTCTCCATTCCCAGCCCTAAAAGATATATTTTCGCTTGTCTCTCCTTTCCCATTCCTGCCTTCACTCGCGACTCCCCTCCTCCCCCCCCTCACCCAGCGTTAATGTACTGGAAGATGACTTTGTTTTAGATGTGACTGAACATAATAACGCTCGTCTCTCGCCGCATATAACTTTTGTCTTCCGTTGTGGGTCTGCCAGAAAACATCACATACCTGACATGGACATAACTGGCTTTTTCTCTAATATCGTGTGAAACACTCGGCTGCATATGTTTATATATATATTTTTAAGTGATAGTTTTCATATATATGCTTTAATCTGAATCCATCAAAATGTTGAAAGGAATTTAAGAGCCAAGATTGAAGGATGAGACAGCAAAGTGTACTATTCAGACGTAAACCAACTATACCTCTGAACTAAGTGATATTCCAATTATTATTATTTTATTTCATAATGTTTGCCACTGGAAAACTTTAAGGAATCAGCGACAGTTTAATTATAATCATGTGTTCTTGTGGACATTTAGGCACGACGTATTTTCTTATTGCTTTCTACAATGGTGATATTCTGCGTTCTTCATTGCATTTGTGCATTGTTTTCCTTGTAAGACAAGATTATTTCAACCCGTGCATTCTTTTGTTATTAAATTCAGTGTTTCTGCGTGGCGTGCTTGCTTGTGTGTTGGGTGAGTGTTTGCGTGTGTGCATGCAACGTGAAGCTGGGAAAACCTATTCTCCTTGATATAATTTGAACCATAACCAAGCATGCACCCTTTTGTCATATACTGTATATTATCATTTTACAAGCTCTGTGTGTGTGTGTGTGTGTGTGTGTGTGTGTGTGTGTGTGTGTGTGGTGTGAGTACATGACATACTTTGTGAATATACGTGTATGTGTTTGGTGCAGTGTAAAGAGGGGAAACTTAGGCATACAAACAAACAGACAGAGGATGAGGCAGGCAGGGTAGGGAAGGACGCAAGGCAGGGTGAGTATACTGTGAGGCAGGACCCAGAGGACGCCTCCCTCCACCTTATCTCACGACTCATTACCAGCAGGCCAGAGGGGAAGGCTAGAGAGAGAGAGAGAGAGAGAGAGAGAGAGAGAGAGAGAGAGAGAGAGAGAGAGAGAGAGAGAGAGAGAGAGAGGGATGCTTAGAAAAGACGGGAATATGAGAACCAATATCGGATATAAAACTGAGATTCATTAAGAGGTTAGGCTATTATCAGAGAGAGAGAGAGAGAGAGAGAGAGAGAGAGAGAGAGAGGAGAGAGAGAGAGAGAGGAGAAGTGATAAGGACGTTGAAGTAGGAGAGAGTAATTTTTGAAGAAGCATACGGAGTAATGATCAGTGCCATGGAAACTTT
The DNA here is from genome assembly GCA_033782935.1 of Petrolisthes cinctipes. Lineage (NCBI taxonomy): Eukaryota > Metazoa > Arthropoda > Malacostraca > Decapoda > Porcellanidae > Petrolisthes > Petrolisthes cinctipes. The sequence continues at coordinate 52,888 of JAWQEG010006646.1, read as the reverse complement.
GATATGAACAACGAAAGATGCAGGAAAATATAAACAGCAAATCAGCGACCAACAGTGAAGGAAAATATAGGAACTAAGACGAGAAATGCCTTATATAATTATTTGAAGGATGAAAACGAGAAACGCGTCGGGACAGAGGAGACCATTTCAAGTACAATAACATCATTATATGCATTTAATTAAGCGCACGAACACTCAACCATTTCCCCAGGCACGTTAAAATGATATTCCTGTAGGTGTATTACAAGCTGGTCTCCTCGTCCTGAGTTGGGGTACCTGAGTCTGTACTGTACAATCTGTCATCCTGGTGTTATGGGGGAGGTTGGGAGTGTGTTAAGGGGGTGCGGGAGTAGGGGACAGGCTTGGGGGGGGGGTGCGGGAATAGAGGGACAGGCTTGGGGTGGGTAGAAAGCCTGTCCCCTATTCCCGCACCCCCCTAACCCCCCCCCCCTTCCTCAAGCCTGTCTCCCTACACCCGCACCCCCCAAAACACCCCGCACCCCCCAAAAGCCCCCGCACCCCCTAAAAACCCACCGCACCCCCTAACCCCCCCCAAGCCTGTCCCCCTATTCCCGCACCCCCTTAAGGGACCCCGTGATGTAGTCGGATAATTGGAGGTTGGGGAGTCCTTCAAACATTGTCACGAAACACCACCTATATTGAAGGAGCTTGTTTCGTAGCATAATCAGGAGGAACCAGAAGCCACCAAGTTTCATACACGATCACTGGGCCCTTAGTTAAACAGTTTGTCTTGACCCTTGAATAACGTGAAGTTTCCGTGTCTCTTTAAATGGTTTGTCGCCCTTGGGAGTGTGTATCATAAGTCAATATAATGATGCTGCTCAAGAGATAATTTATATATAATGTTAACCTCTGCGTTGTTTAATAGGGAATGATAATCGTTTGATGGGTATGCGCGTACGTATTATCGCTACTTAACTAAGCTCTCTGTTCACTATATCAGAATATAAAGATTTCCCTGAGAGGCGTATAGTTAAAGAAAAACTCCTCCTGGCTTAAAAAAAGGATGTCTCTAATCTCTCTCAATGTGTCCAACATTTTTTATCCACCAACAAATAAGAGGAAGATTATGAACAGAAAGGGAGTGGAAAAGACGGATGAGAAAAGAGGCATTTTCTGGGCTAGGAAGCAATTTGACTAATGTAGACGGAGAGGAAATGTACGAGTGGGGAGTTTCCATATCCCCGCCGACAGCTACTGAAAAGAGTTTTCCTAGAATCGCTCATTCTGTGTCAGTCTCCCTTCTGTTGTGACCTCGGCCCTCCTGTTTGTTTCCGCTCCTGTTCTTTCCCTTTTCTCTCACTGACTCGCTCTGTCGGGCTTGATGGCAGTACGGGTCGGCATTATTCCCAACTCTATTATGGTGTAAGGAATAACTCTCCTCTTCTTTGGTTATATAATGCGTTCCTTTTGTTTTACCTAAACAAAAGAAACGTGATACAATTTAATGAAGAAACGAAAATAAATACATTTTCAATACTTGGCAATTTATATAGACCTAATTATGGACTGGACATACCACGCACCACACACGACTACCAGAATGTTGACAATTAAATATGATTTCTTTACCTTCAGAACAAACCCCAACACTCTCGAGTTTCGTTGTTTAAAAATAAAGGCATGACTCCAAGTTGCCAAGTAACCACATCTAAAAATACTGCAGTCTCCAGAGAAAAGGTAAAACTCCCTGTCCCATGAGACACTTTGTGAAGGAGGGCGCGTGTAGGCAGACTGGCGGTGTTGACATGGCGTGGTGAGAGTCTGGACTGCCTGAGGTAATTAAAGTTCTGTTTACCCGGAGATGCAGACATTCCCGGTGTGTGTGTGTGTGTGTGTGTGTGTGTGTGTGTGTGTGTGTGTGTGAAAGAGAAACATACATACATTGCCTCCTCAGTGGTATGATACGGTTTCATACGGTACATATTTCTCTATCAACACGGGACGCAAAATAAAATTGTAATATATAATTTGTCAGTGTGCAGTGGCACTCCTAACTTTATCGTATCAAGTGTCAAGCGTATGACAAGTGTTTTTCACGCGATGCAGCAATGTTTTAAGTGTGTCAGATTAGTGTACGGTATATCAAGTGTGAGTGTATATCATGTGAGAGTGTGTGTCAGTGGATGAGTGTTAAATGTCAAGTGAGCGTTGGTGTGATGAGTGGCTGCAGGATTTTTGTGTGCCAAATGTTTAAGGTTATCATATTACGAACTTGCAACGAGTATGCATTTTGTGTGTGTGTGTGTGTGTGTGTGTGTGTGTGTGTGTGTGTGTGTGTGTGTGTGTGTGTGTGTGTGTGTGTGTGTGTGTGTGTGTGTGTGTGTGTGTGTGTGTGTGAAGGGAATATATAAATTATGTCATAGAGAAAGTACGATTCTAATGCCACCACTCAGTAGGGTTGGTACATGAAAATACCGGGGTATGTCTGTATTAATAAGTAGGAGGCAGTCAAGATACCAGGGCACAGGTCAGAAACGATGGTAGTGGCCAACAAGTATTTCTGTACAAGACTGTGGTATATTGTCGTTTTCTGTAATTTGGTCTTGACAACAACATAATATTATAATTCAGCAAATAAAAAAATAACAAGGTCATATGTCCTATCAGTACTGAAGGCAATTTTAAGGTATAAAAAATCATCTGGCATTAATATAATTACATTCCCAGTCGCTGGACATTGCATTTATATAAAGTAGGCTACTCTATACAAGGATAAATTTTGAAATGCGTGATTTTCTATAATACATCCTTGGACATAAGAAGTGCATCCTTTCGAGTCGCCCTGTGAACCCAAAGAATCACAAGACTCTCCAATCCCCTGCAGAGGTCACTTTTCTTTTGTGTCCACAGATGGGGCATTGTGATACGGGTTTCTTCAAGAGGTGAGGAGTGAGTGGAGGGGGGGGGGGGGGCAGGTGGCTGACGGAATTGGGAAATGAGGGGTGAAAAGAAGAGATAAAAGTCAGAGAGGTGGAATGTTGAAAGTGAAGGAAAGGGGTCTTGTGGGTGACACGTTAAACAGGCGGCAATGGGAAACAAGTACCTGGTTGGCTTTTCATTATTGTTTACTTTATATTTTATTGTATTGATGCGTAATACAATAGTCCGAAATTAGATTGTAAGAATGTGTGAATTTTAATGAATGGACAGATAGATACACTACTCATAAGTTGCATACACTAAATGTCCGTGTGAGAGAGGCTGTGTATAATTATGAATATTGTGAATCGTACCTGTATAATTAGATATGTAAGAACGTAATGTGTGAGAAGGGACGTATATGTGCTGTATGTTATGAGAGAAAAGGTGGAAGAGAAAGAAACAAGAGGATGCTGGAGTTGAAAGGTGCATTAAGAAAGGGTAGACAGATAGCTGGTTATGGAGAGGAAGGCGGGCGGAAAATTACAATGGAGGAGAATATTACAGATAGAGAAGCGTGAGGGAGCTGAGAGGAGGAGGAGGACATTGGTCGGATGGTTATGTGTTAATGGATCGATAGATGTATATTGCGGAAGGTAGATGAAATAATATTTAGATCAATAGACTGACTTCATTGTAGATGGATGGATAAGGGAATGAATAGATTAGTGATATACCAAATGATGATTAGATAGGTAGATATAGATAGACAGATAGGTAGACAGACAGAAAGATACACGTAGCCAGACACATACACAAAAGTAAAAAGACTGACAGATAGATTAGAGAGACAGATGAAGGAAGTAAGGCAAATGACCTGACATAACCACATAACTGGGAGATAATACCGTGCAGATGGTCGTAACTGAAGGCAGATGGTGAGCTGGAAGAGCCGTGTTAGTGAGCTTTATGGCCACCAGGTGGCTCACTCCTTCATCCCATCCCGCTCCCTCCGTCCCTCCCTCCCACCAGGTGCAGTCGGTACATTTGAGGTACTTCTTGCTGCACTTGTTCATTTCTACTCTATTCCAGTTTTTCACATCGAGTTTTTTTATTGGTTGTGGTCATTATCGACTCTCTTCACCCTTTGGCAAGGGAGGGTTACTTGTAGCAAAGTTAATCGTCTTTCGTCTGTCGTGCACTTCGTCTGGTATACATTTCAATTATTCAATTCATTCATATTTCTCCGGTATTTTATATTGTGTAGAGTACATACAGTACATGCTGGCGAAAGAATACTACGTGTATTTATAGATAACCGATACAGACGCGCCCTCGCGCACGCAACACGGAATTAATAAAACGCTACATATATGTGACCAACACAAAATATTTTCATAGCATTTTACAAGTACCCTAGACAGGCCGCCCCACACATTAATCTCACTAACACCATGACGGGAGGTGTAGTGGCAGGGATAACACGAAAAATCTTAATGAAAATTGATGAATGTGACACTATTGATATTCGTTATAGCGGAGAGTTTGTCCAATGCTAGGGGGTGGATGGGCTGTGGTATTGGTGGGGGTGGTGGTAATTATAATAGTAATACCGGTAGTGGTGGTGGTCGTAGTAGTGACAATAATCATGGAGGTTCAATAGATACACTCCTTGCCAGCAATTTGTTTCTGAATTTTGCGTGTAAATAATTCTCTGTTTATCAGTCGTGGAGAAGTGGTGCAGGCAAATTGAGGAAAGCTGGGATGATGACGGTGCTGCTATATTCAAAGGGCATTTTAATTAGCTGTTGAATGTTTAAAGAGACTGAAAAATATGAACAACATTTAAGAATTGATAACATTTAGCTCCTGCTGCCCGAGTCGAAAGGGAATTGTTAGCTCCTTGTATACAGTGGTATTAATTTTGTGCAAGGTAACTTTAGCTGATACAAACCTAATGAGAACAGGGAGTATCAGCGAACTTTGTGTCCTGACTGTACTACTGCGAGCGTGTGACGAATTGCAGATGTCATAGAGGGGCCACTTAAGCGAGGGTAAAAGAGGGAGACAGAGTTGTGGGCAATTGAAGGAGGGGGATAATGAATGATAGTTAGTTAGTGGCCTGGGGAGGGGACGAGGTAAAGGCTGGAAGTGAATTATCGATTGCTGCTTGTGGGGAGTGGATATCAATTTGGAGGCTAAGATACTGTCGTTGTACTTGAGGTAGCAGATTCTTTCAAACCGAGCCACAGAAAGAGATATGATACCAAGACAGTGGGTGTGTAACATTTGACAGTATGAAAAACTCGGTAGCTTCCATTTCGACGAGAAAATCACTTACAATAAAGCTTCAGTAATTTAGTCTTCATGTGGTTTGTGACAATAATGTGTTGTATAGTTCTCAAGTGATTACTGAAAATTATATGCTGGTCATTCAACTCATCCAAGAGGATTTATCCAAATGTCCGAGTCTAGAGTGACGACCCTGAGACTAGTAACTCGAAATAACACAGAAATCTTGGGCAATAAGACAATCTGAGCTGGTGTGCCTGAGAGAGAGAGAGAGAGAGAGAGAGAGAGAGAGAGAGAGAGAGAGAGAGAGAGAGAGAGAGACCTGAAGAAGAAAGAACACGATAGCAAGATTGTGAAGAAGAGATCAGACTGAGGGTAAGGTATACAGTGTGTGTGTGTGTGTGTGTGTGTAGTAGTAGTAGTAGTAGTTGTAGTAGCAGCCTGAGGGACCGAGGTGGAAGGAGCAGCTTTTCTGGGGACTAGAGTAGAGTGGGCTGGAATGGTACGGTAAGCGGCTTGGGAGTGAGGGATTCTTGCTCTTTATATCTTGCATTTTTCTGGGGATGGTCTTTGCGGATGTTTTACTTCAGTATTTACAAAAATCAAACTTTGTCCTATATAGCTAGAGTGACTCTATGTACTGACATAAATAGGATTTGAAACAGGTTGTCTAGACATGGAAAATTAGCTCTCCTTTTTCTTTTCATTGGTCTGGATACCAAAAATAGCATTACAATAATTGGTAAATTTCGATAGATAGTGGATTTTAAAAATGAATGAATTTAGAAAACTAGTGAATTTCTAAAACTAGTACCGTATATTTCAAAAATAATGAATTTTGAAAATTAGTGAAGTAAGTTATTTACAAAAATTAGTGAATTAAATGAATTTCGAAAACAAATCAGTGAATTAAGTGATTTTCGAAAATCAGTGAACTCCTTGAATTTTGAACATCAATGAACTTCTTCAATTTCGACAATCAGTAAACTTCGTGAATTTCGAAAATACAGCGTGGTCATATAGAGCCAGAAGAAGGCGATAGAGAGGTAAGACAGCAAGCAGGAAGTAAATAGAAAGAAATGAGGGGCAGTTGAATAACTGAAAATCAGTGACTGGGGCCGAAGGAGCGCCCATACCTTTAAAGTATTGCCCACATCACAACAGTCAATACCCGAATACGCAGCCACAATAAGAAAACTTCGTGAATTTCGAAAATAAGTTAATTAAAACCTAAGGAATATTGCCAAACGTTACACCGTCAAAATATTCTGATTCCACCACCACACGATAAAATCATTATGAGGGAGTGAACCTGTCGACTAGAACACACTGACTTATGATTATATGGTCAATAATTTTGGTTCGTTTCTTCAACTTGGAGTATTAAGAGCAAATATAAAAAGTAGATCTGGATTCTAAAAGTGGACGAACTTCCACCGTTGCTGTGAAACAAGTACTGTTGGACAAAATTGGGCCAAACTACAGGATGAATGGATGCCGCCCCGAGCCTCGTACACCAGAAGCTACATTTGGGCATTCTTGTTTCTTCTCTTATAATTTTTTTTTTTTTTTTTTTTTTTTTTTTTTTTTTTTTTTTTGTGGCAGTATTCTATCCCATCAGTGCTATGGAAGCAAACAAAACAGGAAAATAGATATTGCGTATTTTCGAGTATCTACTCTGGAACACAGATTTTGTCAATATTTAATTATAGGTTATAAGAGGTGGCTTACTGTACGCTTTAGATCTCAGTAATAAACTGCAAATCCCATATTCATTTATAATACCTTACCCAATATGTATAATTCGTTGTTCGTTGTTCTTTCCACTTTAACTCTTCTTATTTATCGACGTTAATTAAGTTTTAAACGTCATACAGTACACAATTTCTAGCTCTTATTGCAGAAAACATGAATCTGTTTGAGAATGAACGAATGGCCGAAAAAATACTCCATAGTAATCAAGTATATATGCTATTTTTCTCTGCCGTTACTTATCTGGTGAAGAATACAAACACATTGTGGTATATTATATGAAGAACAAGAGAGGGAGGAAAGCATAGATACTGTAAAAGTGTCAAGACAAAGACAACAAATTAAAGGGATTGTGTATTTTGGGTTAATTTGGGATTTATTGATCCCTCCAAATTATGCCATGAAAAAAATGCCTTCAACGATACTAATACAAGATCTCTTTCGTGATATAGTTGAGAGGATTCAGCTGCCCTACAAATAACCATCAAGAGTCTCTCCCCATGAATAGGTATGTGATAAAGTTTAGAGGGTTCAGCTGCCCTATACAATTAAAAGTTTCTCCCCGTAACCCCTGAATTCGATAAGTGTGTGTTGGTGCCCGACGGTTGGATGCTACTCGACTAGGCTACGCGGACAAGGAACACCATACATATCGTGCCAACCAAAATATAAAAAATAGGAAATGGAATTCATCACACCACGTAGGAGGTTGGTTGGAGAGTTAATTAAATCAGGTAACTAGCATACCGTCGGTAATTAGTTTTTCAATTGGCACAGCTGCAGCGATTACCACAGTCGGCTGGACGCTGGCATTACAACACCGCGGATCATGTTGTCACTGGGCTTGGTAAGAGAACCCATAGTGAGTGTGCAGCTGTGGACAAAAGTGCCTTACTACCCTTGTGAAACGATACCAAAGCCTACAGGCCCCACTGTGGTGTACAGTTGAAGACAGATGTGCCTTAATATCCCTTAAAGTGAAACGGTACCAAAGCCTATTGGCCCCATAGTGTGTGCACAGTTGTAGACAAATGTGCACTATTACTCTTATGTAAAGGTACCAAAGTATGTAGGCCCCATAGGAGTGTGCAGCTGTAGACAGAAATGTCTTACTAATATTTTGAAACGGTAACACAGCCTTCCGATATGATTACAAAAAAGAGAACTAAGTACCTGGATCAGAAATGGTAATCTGAATGTTTCGTTCACTGTCTCGAACTTTATATTGTGTGTGTGTGTGTGTGTGTGTGTGTGTGTGTGTGTGTGTGTGTGTAAGAGGGCATATTGATAGCCAAACCAAAAATGGTGAAATACTGTCGTTCGGCATTGTTAGTTCCTTAGGTGGTTGTAATTTACTACCAGTCTTAGTGATGGGGCTTGAGATTTGAAGACCGGTAATATTTTATGAATTTGATAGTCTGGAGTCTTTGTGTGTGTACGTCTGTGTGTATGTGTACGGTATTTATGCTTCGGTGTGTGTGTGTGTGTATGTGTATGCTGGCGTGTGCATACATACGTGCGGGTTTGCCTGCTGGAATGCCACATCAATCATTGTCAGAGATATTGCACAAGCAGAGAGCAATAGAGTCAACAGTGAGGCAATAACCACTAGGCCGCCGGGGACTGTCTGACCAGGGTGATGGCAGGGAGGGGTCAAACGGATGGTAAGGGTGGACTGGGGAGGGGGAAGGTAGACAGGAGTAAGTGGGGGCGGAGGGGAAGGTTATAGGTGAGGTATAGAGGAGGAAAAGGGGGCTGAGGGAAAGCTTGGGAGAGGAGGTATGGAGGAGGAAGAGGGTTAGGAGAGGAGGTAGTGAGAAGGAGAAGAGGTTCAAGGGGAGGGTTAGAAGAGGTAGGGAGGAGGAAAGGTGGAGATGGATAGGGTTAGAGGGTAGAGAGGAGGAGGAGGATGTAGCAGAGGGAAGTGTTAGGAATGGAAGTTAGGGGACAGGATGTGATAAGGGATAGGTGGTCAGGGGAGGATATTAGTGGGGGAAGAGGTGGAGTGTCAGGAGGAGGATTTAGTGGGGAGAATGTGGTGGTTAAGGGAGGAGAGTACCAGGGAGGAAGGGGTCAGGGGCAGCAGATGGTAGGTAGGGGAAGGAGCTGGTAGTGGTCGGGGACAGGTGGCAGGGAGAGAGGAAACTGGGAGGGTTGGGATGACAGGGGATGGATGAAGGGAAGGGAAGGGAGGGTAGAGAACTGGTGGTAGGGGTGGGATGACAGTGGGTATGGAAGGGAAGGGACGGGAGGGGAGGAAACTGGTGGTAGGGGTGGGATGACATTGGGTGTGAAAGGGAAGGGAAGGGAAGGGAAGGGAGGGGAGGGGGTCAGGTCTGTTAGGGAGCCTGAATAGTGATGGTGTCCAGAGCGCCCCCAAGGCCAGCTGGTGGGCCACTGTACTGTAAGGTCCACACAGCAGGGCCATCGCTCCGGGCCGTGTTTGGGGAATTGGTTATGTTTGTGTGCGTGCGTGCGTGCGTACGTGTGCGCTGGTCGGTAGAGTATATCTGAATTGTTGTGTGTCTCTGTTTTTTCCCGTGCTGTGGTTTTGCTGGCAGAGAGCGAACAATAAAGTTTTTCCGGGACAGGAAATCAATATTGTGTTAGCGGATCCGTTTTGGTTCAGGTGGTTTCATCCTAGTGAAAGAAAACAGTCCCATTTGACCTTTGCATTTTTTTTTTTTTTTTTTTTTTTACAAATATGTAAATTCTCCAAAGTCGTTATCGGTAAACCTAAACTTTTTTCGCATCATGAAATTTCACGTGCCTTGGCAGCCACCCACCAGCCTTCCCCCTATACAGCATTGGTTTTTATTTGTACTATGAAATCAGAACGGTTGTTGAGCTTGAATGTTCTCGACTCAATGCCCTCACGTCGCACAGTCAAAAACAAAAGTGGTGTTAGCTGCCAACAAGAAGTCAATAAAATCACTGGGCTTGTGGTGGAATATTTGTTTACATTTCATCACGTTAGCATGTTGTAGTGGACGTTCCAGACTGTGTGAGGGTGATGTAAAGCTGAACAGAATTATACCACAAAACAGATGAATACACTGACCTCTGCGCGTGACAACGGGTACCATATTTATATTTTGTTTCTGACTTTATGAAACATTGAAGGTTTCGTCTCCCGAAAGGAATTTCAACAATGATATTCTTGTCCCATTCAACTAAAGTCCTGTGGCAATATCTCTAAGGGAAAGAAAATATCATAACATAAAGTCTCCCCCGTCGTGTTTTGCTTGGGGCCCGGAAAGGCCAGCGAGAAGCCACAAGAGTAAACGAACGGTATTGTGTGGGTGTGTGAATGTTTTCGTGGAAGCAATCCAATGTCCTGTATATATGAATGAAAACTCCGCTGGGCAGGAAATGGATGCATAGTGACCTTCTGTATGTATTTATTGGTACATAGATTACTTATAAGTGTAGAAGTAACCTTTGCATTTGGATATATTGGTTATAATGTGAGCCCAAACGACTAACAATCTGCTGAATCCTTAGCAACTATGTATATATTAGTCCACCTACTGTACACCGCCTTTTGCCACTCTATATTTAGGACGACACACCAACTTTGGCCTTTGAGATATATTTAAAATACAAGTGGCAAGGCATTCGCTGGAGTTACATGCCACCGAGGGATACAGAAAATTGAGTCAATTTTTGCATCCAGAACAAAGAAAATCATGAGAGTTTTAAAGATGAGAGCGATTGACTGAATGACTTAAGATATCTGTGGGATCAAGGCTTATCCTAATCTCGGATGACTGGCTGGATGATTGGCAGGTAGAACCATACCGTAATTAACTCTGCTCATTAATAACATTTCCTGAGTGGATAAAAATATCGCTATAGAGGGGGAAAAGCCCCGTTTTTTTATTGATGAAGAAAAAAGGTTACGATAAATTAATGGAAAATCTCATTAACGTAGAGTATTGGAGAAGAGGATTTATTTTTATCCCCAGGCCTGCGGCGAAAATAGTGGTATTATGAAAATTTGTGGGTGGGGTGACTGAATACAGAAGAGGCCTAAAGTTATATTTCATATCTTGTTGGTTTTGTGCATTAATGTAGGCGGCGTTTAAGGTACATTAATAATAGTTGTAGTGTCTTTAGGAGTTTCAAAGTGGTTAGGAAATATCAGAAAGAACTGCGTGTATTTTCTTTTGATTGAGATACAATGGATTATAACTGTATACTAACTGTATACTGGACAGTGGGAGACAAGACTAGTTTGTCAGTTATTAGTAGGCCCTAAGTATCAATAATCTGTTTCTGTGATGTCTGCAGGGATATGTTGTGGCCATTTACTAACTAAAAACAATGCTTATAGTCTGTTAATATATTTCTCGCACTATTATTAGCCCCAGCTTCAAGAAAAAATATATATATATAAAAAAAAAAAAAAAATTGAGAACGCGAAAACAAAGGTTGTGTGTGTGGGAGCCGTTTTAACCGGACTCTAAGTCAGGGCAGAACAAAGCCACTACACGCCTCCAGCTCTATTAAGAAGCTTTATGTCGTGGGATAACAAGATTTAGGTAAAGGCAGTCCAGTAACACGAGGCGGAGGAGAGCCATACCGGTGATACATGAGGTCGGGACCAATTGGGAGGAAGGAACTATTTAGCTCTAAGTGAAAGTAAGTTGACCAGGCTCCCGCAACTTACGTCAGGAGAAGGCCGGGCTGCCGAGAAATGAAATTGCAAGGGAAGAGCTGCTCAAATACAAGGAAAGAGAAAACAACACCATGGGAAACTGAAAAAAAATGACAAAATAATGAGGAAACCATTTAAACGAGTTAATATTATCACATCTGTTATATATTTCACTTTGACACACTGGCCGACGTTTTGTGGAAGGATTGCTAACTACGCCAGAGTATTAGCAATTCAAATTGGATATTTACACATTCATGTAACTTTACTGTGGGAATTTTTTAAAGGACCGTCCAATATAATCCGGGTTTTATAACTGACAAATATTACATTTTTTTTTTTGGAACACTTAAAGAAAATTATATAAAAATACGGAACAAGAAAGAAGGGTTAGTGACAAAGAAAGCTTATATAAGAAATACTAGCATGAGAGAGAGAGAGAGAGAGAGAGAGAGAGAGAGAGAGAGAGAGAGAGAGAGAGAGAGAGAGAGAGGGGGGGGGGGGGGAGAAGGAAATATGAGAAGAGATTAGGAGGAGAAATGAGAGGAGAGACACAAGGAATGAGAGAGAGCATGAGGGAGAGAGCAGTGTGAGGGCTGGGCTGAGGAGGACAGGGAGTGTTGACCCAAAGACTGGCCGTGTGTACTGAGTCCCCAGGCCAACTGACGACCACCTCACTCTCACTCACTCACTCACCTACTCACTCACTCACTCACTCATTATTTCTCTCCCTTCCTCACTCATTATTTCCTATCCTCCCTCACTCGTTATTTCTCTCCCTTCCTCACTCATTATTTTTCTCCCTTCCTCACTCGTTATTTCACTCACTCGCTCACTCATTATTTCACTCACTCACTCACTCATTATTTCACTCACTCACCCACTCATTATTTCTCTCCCTTCCTCACTCATTATTTCCTTTCCTCCCTCACTCGTTATTTCTCTCCCTTCCTCACTCATTATTGTTCTCCCTTCCTCACTCGTTATTTCACTCACTCGCTCACTCATTACTTCCATCCCTTCATCACTCATTATTTCCTTTCCTTCCTCACTCATTATTTCTCTCCCTTCCTCACTCGTTATTTCCTTTCCTCCCTCACTCGTTATTTCCTTTCCTCCCTCACTCGTTATTTCCTTTCCTCCCTCACTCATTATTTCCTTTCCTCCCTCACTCGTTATTTCTCTCCCTTCCTCACGCATTATTTTTCTCCCTTCCTAACTCGTTATTTCCTTTCCTCCCTCACTCGTTATTTCACTCACTCGCTCACTCATTACTTCCCTTGCTCACTATTTTGCTCATTCACTCACTATTTTGCTCACTCACTCCCCCACACAGTCACTCACTCACTCCCTCCCTCCCTCCCTCTCTAATTCGCTCATTTCATCTGTTCACTCACTCACTATTCTGCTAACAAACCCATTCACTCCTTTGCTCACTCATTCACCTGTCCACGCACTCACTCATTATTTCACTCTCCCGTTTACTCATTTATAGATCCACTCACTCATACAGGCATTATTTTCTTCACTTATAAATATATAATTAAGTTAATCACGTAGCCTACTCGTGTACTTATTTACAACTTGACATCTTAATCCACACTTAGCAACTTCCCTCACACTTAGCAACTTTACCCACACTTAGCAACTTCCCCCACACTTAGCAACTTCCCCCACACTTAGCAACTTCCCCCACACTTAGCAACTTCCCTCACACTTAGCAACTTTACCCACACTTAGCAACTTCCCTCACACTTAGCAACTTTACCCACACTTAGCAACTTCCCCCACACTTAGCAACTTCCCCCACACTTAGCAACTTCCCCCACACTTAGCAACTTCCCTCACACTTAGCAACTTTACCCACACTTAGCAACTTCCCCCACACTTAGCAACTTCCCCCACACTTAGCAACTTCCACCACACTTAGCAACTTCCCTCACACTTAGCAACTTCCCCCACACTTAGCAACTTTACCCACACTTATCAACTTCCCCCACACTTAGCAACTTCCCCCACACTTAGCAACTTCCCTCACATTTAGCAACTTTAACGCGTCAAAAGTTTACTAAAAACCACCTCTCACTTTTCTGGTCGCCTCATGTATCTTGCATGGCACCATTTTCTGAATCGCAAAGTAGAAAAAGAAGTCTTAAAGCGATTAAAGGTTTTTGTCTCTCGCTTCCCCTCCAACTTCAGCTTTACTGGTTCGGGATGACAATCGTTGAAGGTTGTTATTTGATTTTTGGAAAGAGTTGTAGTACTTACTTAATGAAATATTGCTATGATTCACTGTTTATAAATTATTGTGTTTCTCTGTTCATATCAATGTACATCTTTTCCTCACTTTGTATATAGTAACAACTACTACTACTACTACTACTACTACTACTACTACTACTACTACTCTCTCTCTCTCTCTCTCTCTCTCTCTCTCTCTCTCTCTCTCTCTCTCTCTCTCTCTCTCTCTCTCTCTCTCTCTCTCTCTCTCTCTCTCTCTCTCTCTCTCTCTCTCTCTTTCTTCACAAACACACACACACACGTCTGTCTCCATCAGGACAATTAAAGACTAGGGGGGGTGGGGTGATCCAACATTAAGCAGGGAGGGGGCGAGGCCTAATGTCTCTGCCAACAGCCCCGACATTAGAAGGAACAAAGACCCACAACGCTGACGGAAGCCAAACTTTTTCCCCTCATGGTGACGTCACGTGCTCTCCCCCCTTCCCCAGTTACGGAGAGAGAGAGAGAGAGAGAGAGAGAGAGAGAGAGAGAGAGAGGTGGGTTGGTGGGGTGGGGAACAGTGACAGAGATTGAGACAGAGTACGCATCATGCTCTTGTTCTTTTGTTTTCTCTCCTTCACAATTTGCCTTCCTCTCAGACCGTGTTGTTCTTTTGTGTGTATACCTTGCCAGTTCTCTGCCGAGAGGGGGGGGAGAACACTCACAGACACCACCACATAACACACACGTACACTTCTCCACTCACATACCCTGACACACGAACACTTCTCCACACACACACACACACACACACACACACTTTCCCTCTATAAATATATCGCCTTAATGAGCATTACGTAGTCGATAGGCGTTAAGTCCAAATAACAAACAAACCAACTCTCTGCCGGTAAGTCTTATTTCCTATTTCTTTATGTTACTACTCATCTTATTCCCTGCCCACCTACAGTTAATGCTACCAATACCACCACTAATACTAAAACTACTACTACTTCCACCACCACCATTACTACTACTACTAGGCTACCACCACCACCACCACCACCACTACCATTACAACTACTACTACTAGGCCACCACCACCACCACCACCAGTTTGCTACGCCACATTACTCTCGCTCCTCACACAATCAGATTAATTCCCAGTGAAAGACGAGGCACCGACACCACCACCACCACCACCACCACCACCATCCTGACTCCTGGTGGTGGTACTCCTTCCTTGTCCTTCCTGACTGGGGGAGAGGAACATCCAGACCAGACCGTCATTCCCCCTGTGGCCAGTTTTGTATCATTCTTACTGCCTGCCATAATTAAGAGGGTAGAACAGTGTTGGTAAATCTGACGCAACTGATTCCTTCAAAGTGTTCCAGGCAACAGCCCACCATTATTTCTATTGATCTTGTCCTGTTTCCTGACTTACTATGGAGAAATCAAAACGTTCTAATGTAGCAAAAGTGAATTACCCACTTTAGGCCTAATAATTGGTCGGCAAATTGGTGGTTAATCCTGATTCCTCCAGGATTACCCAATACCATATAGTATTACTATTACTTTCCTTTCCATAATGTTATTAATTTTCTTGCTTTAACTTTATTCACTTACCCATCATAATACTAACCTCTTTCACATAATAATATTCACTCCCCTACATAATTTATTCACTCCCCCACATAATAATATTCACTCCCCCACATAATGTTATTCACTAATTTTCTGCCAGACATAAAAACCAGCAATAATTTTCTGGCTGACGACAACGACTATCCTGGGCGGGTCAGACATTTATCACATCTCGACCCTCCTCCCTCATCTCACTCCCTCCCCCCCCCCTCTCTCTCTCTCTCCTCCCTCCCCCTCTCTCTCTCTCTCTCCCTCCCCCTCTCTCTCTCTCTCTCTCCCTCCCCCTCTCTCTCTCTCTCTCCCTCCCCCTCTCTCTCTCTCCCTCCCTCCCCCTCTCTCTCTCTCTCTATCTCCCTCCCTCTCTCTCTCTCTCTCTATCTCCCTCCCTCTCTCTCTCTCTCTCTCCCTCTCTCTCTCCCTCCCTCCCATACTTCCTTCCTTCCTTCTTTCCTTCCTCCACTCTTTTCTTCCCTCCTTTCTTTCCATCATCATCATCGTATTATTTCATCTCTCCTCACATTTATCCCCTTCACTATCTCCAATATGCCTCTCCTTTCTCCCTCTCTCCATTTTCTCTCTCCTCTTCGTTCCCTCTTCCACATTCTAGGTCCGACCTCCTCCTCCTCATCACTCTCCCTCATTTCACTCTCATCCTCCTCCATCATCACCTCTCCACACTCCCTTTCTCCCTCCTCCATTTCCCTCCTCCTTCATCTTTGTCCTTTCTCTAATCGCTTTTCATTTCCCCTGCTTCAGCTTCTTCACTCGAGCCCCGTCTTCAAATTCTGACTTCACTCTCACTTCTCCCATCTCCTCTCTTCTGCCAATTTCCCTCTTCTCCCAACTCCTCTCTTCTATTTGCTCCTTCTCTATTTTTTTTCTATTTCATCTTCCCATTTCTCATTCTCCTCTGTCTCCTATACGCCTTCATCACCCGTATGAGGTTTTAAGGTAAAGTCCTCCAAAGAGCTTGACATATTTGGGTTGGCATTGGAGCTTTCATGTACTCATCCTTTGATTTGTTAGATACGAAAAGGAAGGTGAGGGAACTTGTGTGTTTAACTTGGAGGCCATTGTGATTGTGTGTCTGTCTGTCTTAACACTCTACTACAACTTGGTACTCGGGACTATTACTCTATTTTCCGGTTTCTTGACGCGGAACTGTTCAAGGAAGAGGTTCAGTTGTCCTCAGTTCTGGGTGGTATAGTACAGTTGCCAGCACTTATAACTAGTACAGGAAAAGATGTCTGACAACGCTTGGCTGTACCAGATATACTGTATATATAAGTACTGGCAAATGAACATGTATTTGTACCAGTTGTCATTCGGTTTCCCTTCTGAACCCAGTGTGTCGAATTCTGAAATGTTCCCCTGTATCCTTCGTAACTCTTTTAAGGTTAGCCGTCTAAACAGCCCTGGTGCGCGATCAGAAGCGATAGAGGGAGTTAGCGGCCTTATAAATCATACAGCAGCCAGACAAATATAGGAAACATTTAAGGGCACTTTTCTACATTTGCACCCAACACATCACCACCACCACCACCACCATTCACACACAGCAACAGTTCCTTTACAGAAAATCGCTCGCTTTTTTTTTTTCCATCGCTGCATTTTTATATCACGGCACACTATCTATTTTACCAGTATGTATAAACAATAAGCCTTTTTTTTTTTTTTTACGTGTTAAATTCATTGTGCGGTGTTCATTGACAAAACAGGAATTGGTGCGTCCAGGCGGAGAAGCACACAATAGCCCCATTGTCACCGCCAGCACTGCCAACCCTTCATTAAAACATTTATATAAAGCGGACATTGGTTCATCCAGCTGCCCATGACTGTTTCAGCTACTTTTCCACATAATTAATTTGTATGGACTATGTGTGGGAGGATGTGTGTGAATATTTTAATGTACGGTATTTCACGTAAGGTGTAACTTGTCTTAATTTCCTAGTTCCCTTTTTAGCTACAATGCCTTTTAGAAATAAATAGAAGTTGAATATATTATCTACTGTACGTATAGTATAGCTATGTAAAATTGAGAGAAGATTCTGTGTTTTTGTATTACCTTTAATCTTATTTTATTGTATTTTTTTATTTAACCTTTAATGTTGATACTTTATGCAGGGAGGCATACGGTTCCCAAACTTTATACTCGAAGAAGTAGGGTAATTTTCCCGTTATTGCCAAGACCAGACGGCTTCGAGAGGCCCCGCGGTATTCCCTCTAATTAACAAACACGGGATAATATCAGTATTAACGGGCTTAGGAAGTAATCTATTTAGCCTCCCCTCCTTCTGTCTGTTCCCTCAAGAGTTGTAACAAAGTCCGCTAAGTTTCTGTCCCGGAGGAGTAGAGGGGAGATTGGAATGAAGGATAGGTGAAAAGAAGAGAGAGAGAGAGAGAGAGAGAGAGAGAGAGAGAGAGAGAGAGAGAGAGCAGGAAGGATGAGAGAAGAGAGAGATATATGACAGTCTCTAAAGATCGCTTACAAAATATTGGGCAAGCATGCAAGAAGAGAAAGAGTAAAGGGGAAAACGAGAGAAAGAGAAAAAAAGAGTGAATGAGATAGAGCAGGGGTAGATTGGAGTCAAGGGAAATAATAGTTGGCCTGAGTAGAGAGAGATAAGACGGCTAAAAAAAATACGGGAGTGAAAGTTAAAGAAAAATCGGCATGATGGGAAAAAGTCGAGACGTGTCAAAGGATGTTTACAGTGTGGGGTCAAAGTTGGCCTCGGGGTGAACTCCACAAAGTGTCACCCTTTAATTAACGAACAGAATTGTGGGCTTCCTCAGTATTGTCTCTACAGTCTGTACCGTAGTTTTGTCCTTTTCTTTTGTGTTCCAGTCTGCTATATTTTCCAGGTGTCTCACGCAGCTTCTAAATATATATATATATATATATATATATATATATATATATATATATATATATATATATATATATATATATATATATATATATATATATTTTTTGTGTGTGTGTGTGTGTGTGTGTGTGTGTGTGTGTGTGTGTGTGTGTGTGTGTGTGTGTGTGTGTGTGTGTGTGTGTGTGTGTGTGTGTGTGTGTGTGATATTTTCCTCAATATTTTTAGAAAGGTTCAGTGTAGGCCTACCTGTGGGTGCCTCCTCCTTCCCCCGCCCCCTAGTGTCTGTCCCTTCATCAACACCTTATTATGGAAGACCCTGGAAGGCAGACCCTAACATGCCACCCTTCTCATATTTTCCTTCTCGGCATCCCTTTTCTTTTATCCCTCCCTTTTCCTCTACACCTCCCTTTTCTCCTCGGCATCTCCTTGTAACAAATAATACCTTAGTGTGGCCTGGGACTAAGGAAGGCAGCTTGTATTCCGGTGCTCCGCTGGGAATCTTCACAAATTATTCTAAAACAAATAATACAGAATAATGGATCCCTGTTGTTGAATTTATCTCTGTGGGGATTAAATTGTTTCCCTTTACAAAGACGCTAGTATTAAATCCTTCTCTTATCCCGTATGTACATTGTTTTCTTTATCTGTTTTCTCCTCTGTTTCTTATTACTGCTCTGTCTTCCTCATTATCCCTATGTCTCGATTTCTCACCATCCATCTCTCTCTCCCTTTCACCGCCCATCACTTTTGTGCCCTTTCTCTCATCCTTCATCATTTTCCCACATTTTCTCTCACACTCCATCACATACCACCCTCTCTTTCACACTCCACTCTTGCCCTCCATTTCTCTCATTCTCTCTCACCACCATCACTGTCACCCTCCACTCTCACCCTTTCTCACCCTCCATTATTCCCATTATCACACCCTTTCTAAACTGTCATCGTTCTCTCTCTCTCTCTCTCTCTCTCTCTCTCTCTCTCTCTCTCTCTCTCTCTCTCTCTCTCTCTCTCTCTCTCTCTCTCTCTCTCTCTCTCTCTCTCTCTCTCTCTCTCTCCATCGATTACTCCCATCTTTCACCCTTCACTCTCACTCTTTCACCCTTTCTCTGCCTCCATTACTCCCATATATAGCTTACATTCCCCCTCACCCTCCATCACTTCTCTCACCCTTACCCACCACTTCTCCAGATCTTAATGCCTCCTTCTGCCCTCCTCCGCCACAACTCCTTAGGGTCGCCATTCTCACCACAAGGGGTCCGTCTCTCGCCTCTCTCCTCCCCTGACCACCCGAGGCTTGAAACACCACTTGAAAATAATTACGATTTCGGATATATTTCTTCGCCTCTTCCATACCTCACCTTCCTTTCTCTTCATTGTCCTTCGTGTTCAGACTTATTCTCTCTTTCTCTCGCTGATTAGTTTCCTTCTCTCTTAGTTTCTCTCGCTCACTTCCATATTCTTATTGGTGAAACATTATTTTATTTCTGTTTTTCGTGTAGTGGTGCAGCTTCCTCATACAATATTAAATCATTTCACCTTCCTGTCTCTCAAGCATAATATGTGACACTCCCGTTTACCTCTGTTATTTGCCTTATTTGTGTGCCGTGTTATGCTTGAGTACCGAGTTAATAATTAATGCCAATATAAATAGCCAATTTTAGCCATTCTGCATAATGAAATGGAAAAAGCTTAACCTGTGTGTATACTTTTTGTTTGCCTTTACTGAGCTCACCTTCATTCCAGTCTCTGATCTCGTACCGGCAGTTCATTTTTCTATTTTCCTTTTATTTTCCCATATAAGTTTCTCCCCTGGCCTTCGATGGGTCTTCCCCTGCCCTCCTAATTCCCCTTATTGTCCACTTACGACTTCCAACTGCCCGCTACAAAACCCTCTTCATGCCTCTTGAAGACCCTCTGTATTGCCTCCTAAAGGTTTCTTGTACTCAATTTTCATCTCCCGTGAAGCACCCTCTTTTCCGTAAAGGCTATGTATCCTATTCCCTGCAAGGCAAGGCTCTCTTTTTGCCCCTTGTAAAATTTCATATATCCTTCTTTACCCTATGAATGTCAAGCCTTTCTCTTCATATCGTTTACCGACAAGGAAAATGCCAATTGCATATGATAAAACCTTTGACTTAATGGATTTTATTTGCCTGGTTTAGATTGTTTAGTATGATTCCGACACAGGTTTGCCCCAGTATTGGTGTTGTGTTCACATTTTAGGCCCTGACACATTTTGGAAGAGTCAGTAACTCCAGTTCACCAACAAAATCACAGATCCCCTACGACCCTCCAGTATCCCCCTTCCCCCTGGGTGGGTGGCGTCCCCCTAATGACATCAGTGTGGGTGATCCCTGGGTGTCTGGAGGATCCGTGCACCTGATGAGTCGCTGATTAAGAGCCTGATGGCATTAAGGGGAATTGAGCGCCGCCTGCTGGTGGTGGCGCTGACGAAACAAAGGGTCGTCAGTAATCCTCTTTCACTAATGCTAATTTGGGCTACTTTTCTGAGGTTGATGGTGTAAATCTCCTTATGCTTATCAGGCCTTCTTTGATAGATGAGAACGCATAGTGATATTTTCCGTTTATATAAACTCTCAGTATCAATTCTTATGTTCCATAAATACCCACAAGCGTAGAAATGTCCAGCATCAACCGTAGAAAAACAACTAAATTGGCAACCTGTGGCCCTGTGTGTCTGGCTGACTCTTTCTGTCTTTTAAATCGGTCATTTATATTGTGAAGGGAATTATTGGCTTTGAGATCACTGATGTTTCTATTGGTTTAATTTATTTGCTTGCTTTCGTGGTCGGATCCCACTTTGTCTTTGCATTTTGTGTCTCATTGGTTTACAGGAAGGTATATTGTCCTATTCCAATTGCAACTGGTTTATAAATTTGGTGGATAATACTTATGAACATGCACAGAAAATTTTAAATGTATGCGGCAAGAGGCCATTATTCGTTTTGACAATTCTTTGATAAATTATTTCTTTACACTTGGAAATGAAAATGCTGAACTGAAATGGATGAAACATTATTTATTGTATGGAATGACATTCTACGAATTCTACGAATGTTGGTTTTGTTTATTAATCGGCCAGTCTCAGCATGAACGGTCTGACAAGAACAGAAAAAAAGAAATTTACAAATCATGAAAGTACCGGTAGTTACGACGAGTGTGTGAGTCAAGTTAATGTATGCATGGGAGGGGAAAAATAGAGGGAAAAGAGGGTCTCAAGATAAGGTGCCTCGCTGCTTCACTTGTACCTCCAGGCATCAGGCGGGGCGACACTCGCCTCATGGGTAAATTGACTCATTAGCATCTGCCAGTTGCGGCTCTCTGACTCATCCCCGCCTCGCCAGTCTCGTCCCAACCTGACCCCTACTCCCCCATGCCTTAAGGGTGATAATTGTGTGGGTGAAGTGAAGAGGGTTGCAGACAAGACTCATGGACCCGTGACTGGAGCAGGCGGGTGTTGGGAGCGGCCTTGTGGGGAACACTCTTTGCTCGGATGGTTCTTGATTCACCACCATTTGTTTGTTTAGGTGTTTGTTGTGTGGCCCTGAAACAGAAAAGTTAGGAAGTAAGTAATTTCACACATACAAACACACTCACACACACACACACACACACACACGTCTGTGGGATGCATCCCAACGTGCAATTTGTTATCAGTACATTGGAGGCGAAAAAATCCCACACCCTCATAATTATCATCAAAGGCTGAATGAAACCTTCATTTAAGTCTGTTCTAGTAAACTTTATAAATACACTATATCTAATAAAGTACTGTAAGGACACTGTGGGCCGATTTATTAGTCTTTAATGTTAGATTTATTATAACTTCAGGGAAGAAATTAAAATGCGTAATAACAAGCGACAGAATTCTGCGATTATTTCGGTAACTGTACTACCGTATATATCGATCTTGAAGAATTGTCGGGTCAGCAGAAATGCATTAGAAAGAAATACACAATTAGTGGCACTTGGTCTCTCCTCTCGGTGTTAATACAACTGAGTGCGGTAGAAAATAGGATCACTAATAAAAATTCCAGTATGAAATTAATGTCAGGAGGTGCAGCAAAATTTGAGAGGCCAGCCGTGTAAACAGCCTCAAAGCAAGCAATTTATTCCTGGAGATAACAGCGCTAAGCGAGGCCCGTCCTACCGTGCGACAACGATCCCACCCTAAAAATTGTCCCGGATAATGAGCTTTGTTAATTAGGCGTAGCTCAGGGTGGGGTTGTTGGGGGGGTTCGCAAGACACCATCTGTTGTGGGAGGTCGTCAACACACACACACACACACACACACACACATGACAAAGTAGGAAAGTTTTAATTGAATCTTTCTTTACTCTATTTCTTCATATCGTCTACATCTCAAATAACCAGTTGCTCTCTCTCTCTCTCTCTCTCTCTCTCTCTCTCTCTCTCTCTCTCTCTCTCTCAGCACGTATACGATCTTCTTTCACTCTGTGTCTTTATATTGCTTTTTTTTTTTTTTTCCAATCTTTGTTCAATGATTTTTGTGTGTCTATCTGAACGACAACAATACAGTAGAGGAAAAACATTGGATAACCTTTTTATTAGGCACTGATTGTTGTTTTATATTCAGGAGACAAAGTTCCTGCATTAAAAAGATAGACTGAAATATACAAAGTTTCCTAACCAATGGTATGGGTGGGAGGCTGCTAGTGGTTTATGTCTACCGGAAAGTTTTCTTCTATGCTCGGCCGAGTTTCAATTTTAAGGGATTTTTTTATTTCTGTAAACTGAAGATGGATATCGTTGTTCCTTTGATTTATTACTAGTTGTATTAGTTTCTGTCTAACCAATAGTTAATGCACTCACTCTGACTGATACGACCGAGTAATATCCATTGTGATGATAATTTGGTAATACTTGCACCTCAGAGGCCTGAAGCACAGAAGATCAAATCATGAAATAACTCTTATGACATTTGGAAGGTCACATTGTGGGCCCAATTCTTCAGCACTCAGTTATCTTTCAACTCACTGATGTTTATCCTGGGAAGAAACAGGAAATATGAAGAGACAGACAGACAGAGACGACAGGGCTAGAGGGAAGAGGCAGGAACCAATACAAGAAGGCGTCTGTTGCTCAAATGCCAGTCACGTCGAGAGGCCGGGATAGAGGAGGGAGGCTGGCTGATGTTGGGAGCTGAGTCCTGGAGAGAATGTCGGGTTGGCCTGGGGAAAAGATGGGGCAGATGGTGTACTGAGAGAGGCTAGGAAAATTGGGGTGTGGGGAGAGGTTAGGAGAAGCGTGGCGTGTGAAGCAAGAGGAGGCATAGAGAAAATGATTTGTGGAAAGAGGCTTAAAGAACTGGGATGTGGGAAGAGGCTGGGAAAACTGTGATGTGTAAAGAGAGGCTAAGAGAACTGGGGTGTGGGGGGAGGGTAAGAGAACTGGGGTGTGGGGGGAGGGTAAGAGAACTGGGGTGTGGGGGGAGGGTAAGAGAACTGGGCTGGGTGTTGAAAAAAACTCTGTAATTAGGGTGTGAGTAGAGGCTAGAACAACTGATGTGTTGGGAGAGAATTATGGACATAAGACTACCGGGTTTAACGAGTGGCGAGAACCTATGGGAACTAAGGTATAGAAAAGAGAGAGGTTAGAGGAACTGGAATGTAGGGAGAGATGAAATGAACTGTGAGGTGGGAAATAAAGATAAAGAAACATGGTGATAGTGTTTTAGCAATTATTAAGCTGTAACGGATTTGCTGTGAATTATTCATATACCTGCTGTTGCTTTGCTTACGAGTAGAAGAAAGTTTTTATTGAATTTTCATAGTTTTAGTTTGGGAATGAATATTTTTTTGCGTGTGTTATTTCTGGCCTGATAGTGTTGGCGTGCTTTAAGCCATCAAATCTGCAGGTGAAAAAAGGTCTAATCTTTTCTGAATTGTCGATATAATGGGGCTGTAGAAAGCAAATCCATGATACGATAAAGCTTTAATGGGTCCTGAGTGGAGAAACGAGGAAACAGGATTATGTGATTAGGTTAGTCTGGGAGAGATTGGGATTAGTGGAGGGCGATAAGGAGGTGGGAGTGGTGGGTATGGGATGTGAGGAGCAGACGGAGGGGTTGGTGGTGGTATAGGAGGGAAGGAGAGACTGGTGGAGTAGGGGAGATACAGGTAGGGATGGAAAAAGAAATTGAGAAAGAATGAATGGATTGGTGGAGGTAGGGAGGGAGGATATAGCATCGAGAGAGAGTGATGGTGAATAAGTAGGGAAGGCAAATTGGGGGAAAGTAGGGATAAACAGACACAATGTATGAAGGGAGGGGGTTGGTGGGCAAATAATATGTAGGAAATGATGGAGAGGAAAACAAATGTAAATAAAAAAATAGTATGTTGAAATGGCCAATAGAGGTAGAGGTAGAGAAAATTAAAAACATGCGACAGGGAAATGAATGGTAATAGATGCAGAAGAAAGGAGGGGAGTAGGTAGTAAGTACGTAGGAAGGAATAAGATTAGAAGGTAGGATTGGTATAAGGAGGACGGAAATGGAGAGTTTGAGGGTTGGAAGAAAGGAGGGGAAAGATGGGAGGCTGAAGGAGGGATAGAAAGAGGGAAAAGAGGGAAGGCAGAAGAGGATATAAAAGGAGAAGAAAGGGAGGAGATAGAATGGGGAAAAGAAGGAGGAGAGGTAAAAGGATGGTAAGGAGGAGATGCAGAAAAGAAAGTAGGAGAGGAGTAAAAGGAGAACGAGAAGAGGCAGAAGAAGGATAAGATGGAAGGCAGAAGGTGGAAGATGGAAGGCAGAAAGAAGGGGAAGGAGGAGAGGTAAAAAGAAGGGAGGCAGAAGAAGGGGAAAAAGGGAGGCAAAAGTAGGGGAAAGAGTGGAGGTAGAAGAAGGGGAAGGAGGAGGAGAGGCCGAAGAAGGGGAAGGAGGGTAGGCAAAAGAAGGGGAAGGAGGAGGAGAGGCAAAAGAAGGGGAAGGAGGAGGAGAGGCCGAAGAAGGGGAAGGAGGGTAGGCAAAAGAAGGGGAAGGAGGAGGAGAGGCAAAAGAAGGGGAAGGAGGAGGAGAGGCCGAAGAAGGGGAAGGAGGAGGAGAGGCAAAAGAAGGTGAAGGAGGGGAGGCAAAAGAAGGGGAAGGAGGAGGGTAGGCAAAAGAAAGGGAAGAAGGAGGAGAGGTAAAAGAAGGGTAAGGAGGAGGAGAGGCAGAAGAAGGGGAAGGAGGGTAGGCAAAAGAAGGGGAAGGAGGAGGAGGAGAGGCAGAAGAAGGGGAAGGAGGGGAGGCAGAAGAAGGGGAAGGAGGGGAGGCAGAAGAAGGGGAAGAAGGAAGGAGAGGTAGAAGAAGGGTCCCCCACATAGCGAGGCAGCACACGTCCACAGTAACAAATGTCTCCCATACATCACCGTCTGACTCCAGCTATTGGTTCCCTCTAACTCACAAATGAAAAGGTGAAACAAAAACCTTAGCTGGTGTTTCACGGTCTGAGAAATATTAATGGAGAACGCTTTTTGTACAGTCGGGGTTAGAAATAATCATCTATATAAGGGTAACTCACGTAAGATTTTGATAGCTTCCCTCTGTTCCTTAGCTAATAAACTTTCCAATAAATAGGTTAAGTACCATATTTAAATTTACCACAAGCAGCTTCGCATTACAAAACAATAATATCTTATGTGAACGTGAAAACATTAAACAGCAAATTATTTGACTTACCCATATGTGGATGATTATTATTGTCACCGACTGTACAATTTATTTCTTCCCTATAGTGTTGCATGAACCAAAGTGAAGACTGGATGAAAAAGCCTGGCGCAGAAAAATCGAACGATAAGATACAATTTCTCACCATATAGGTCACATGGAAAGTTTATTGAAATCATGAGTGAAACCGTATAACACTTTGCTTTGACCAAAGATATCGTAAAAAAAAAAAAATCAGTGTCCTGTATTTTTTTTAAGGCTATATTTCTATTGTTTGAAGCGCTCTGAACATCACGGTACCATTTACAGAAAGAACCGATTGATTCCATATGGGTACTTCGTCTATCATTCTGTCATCCTCCTGGACCACCAAGTCAAGTGTTCGTAAATACTGACGCTGTGCCAGTAAGATCGCAATTGTTTTGAAAGGATTAAGAATTATGTATGATTGTAAAGGATTAATTATTATGTTACTTGACTCTTTACCCAAATTGTTTCGTCTATATAGAGGCAGTTCATATTCCTTTCGAAATCTTATCCTTTATGAATTGCAAAAATATCTTTAAAATATAATTAATTTAGTGCTAAAAAGAAAGCAGCAGTGACCCATCATATTAGTTTCCATCAGTGTGTGTGACAGTGTATGTATATATATATATATATGTGTGTGTGTGTGTGTGTGTGTGTATACAGGTCTGGCGGCCTCTGCCACACCTCTCATCCATCACCACCCTTCATCAACCCGCTGTCCCCTCCCTCCCTCCCTCAGTGGCCTGGTCATCAGCTACACTAAGCCCCCTCCCTCCCTCCCTGCTCCAACTAACCTCCTCCCCTTCATCACTACCAACCAGTCCCAAGTCCCCTCACCTTTATTACCAGGCCCCCTCACCACTGTCACCAAGCTCCCTCATCATTACCACCAGGCCCCTTCATCATTATCACCAAGATTCCTCACTAATCCTAATAAGCCAAATTCACCACATTCCCCCATGCTTGCCTCCCTCAATACTACCACTAAGTTCCCCTCGCCACTATATTCCCCCTCTTCACCACTACTAATAAGCTCGTGTACCATAATTTAATCTTCTGTGTTCCCTTTCAGCTTCAACAAGTCACATTCGACCTCCGTACCTTACCACTTCCTTTATAACGTTGTTCACCACCACCATAAAATATCTCCCTCATTCTTCTAACTACCGCTAACTTTCTACTCATGTCACACTTCAGCTTCCCCCATTCACTACCTACCATTTACAGCGAACGAGACTCTTTCATCACCATTAAGATCATCCCACCACCACCAACATTTCTTAGCCTCACCACCACCATACCACCATCACCACCAATACCTCTCAACCTCACCACCACCACCAACACCACACCACCTCCACCATCTCCCCTCCTCACAAACACAACTTCCAACTATTAACAACTGTCACACCTCTCACCTCAGCGCCTCCACTGGTTTGTATTGTCGCTCACCTCAACTTCCACTGTCTCGCCTGGTCCCGGTAATTGTAGTGGAGCTTAATTATAAACCCCATCGTTAAGGTCGTGACTCACAGTGCCTTGAATTCAGTATGTTGTTAAACCCACATTATGGTACAAACTAGTTTCGTGGATATGTAACAATTCCATTATTGTGTATCTGCTCGACGAAACTAGATTCTATATTCTATATTCTATTCCTCTCCTTGGAACTTTGATTTGATTTCATGTTTTTGGATTAATGAATGTGTTATTGTAGTTGAATTCCATGAGAACTGAGATATGTTTGTGGCATGAGGGGAAGGGTGGGTGGGTGGGGAGCCGTACATATATACAGTAGAGGGGGCGTGGACCAGCATCACACCAGCCCAAATGAAATGTATCAGACTGGTCCTCCCCAAGTCTCCCCTGATCCTGGCGGTAGGGGCGCGACGCTCCCTCTCCCTCGCGCCCCCCATCCGACCCCTGCTGAGCCATGATCGTTGTGGGTGTCTGGATGGGGATGGAGTTATATTTCCCAACTGTACCCAGAGTATAGATAATTTTTTTTCTTAGTTAGATATAGTTTGCATAATGGAAAATATTTCACATTTATTTAGTGTATGAGATTAAATTTAGTTAGGCTTAGTTAGGTTTAGTTATGGTTGGTTTGGGTAGATTTCGTCTTGTTTATTTCACGCAAGAATAGAGTATTAATGTAACTGTTGATTTCAGTCATACCAATAAAGGACAACGGTACGTGTACAATCCTTGGGGCTGAGGTACCGTCGAGATCACAACCACACTGTTCTCCAATATGACCCTGAGACAGACCTCACCTGGAGATAATGTTGGTGTGGAATGGTTACAGGAAGGTCGTTCAAACTAGGGGTGTTGATCCTTTTATTTCAGTCTTGAGTTGATCTTGACCTTTTTCAGCACAAGATCAGCTTGTGATTGCTTCTGTATATATTTTTTTCAACTTATAATTTTCACTAACGATAACTGCATCTGGTGAATGAAAGTGGGTAACTCATGTTCTTTCGTAAATATAACCGAAGGATCATAATAATTCATTAAACTTCCTAAACTAGTCAAAATATTCGGAATACGAGATAATAAATAATTCAGGATACACAGAAGAAAAACTAAACTGCATGAAACAACAGACTGAGGGGATCGACTCTCACAACTGCACCGTCCTTATGAATGTCTATTACTATTGCTGCACACGCAACTTCAAACCGGCCCTCTCCAACCAGTATTACATTTCACTCCCACCCTCAAAATTATTCATATCATATACGTTCAGAGGTCCTAATACTCTCTCTCTCTCCTTGAATATATAAGGCTTTCCCAGGCAAAACTGACTATCCGCCGCCATTGCTACCAAAAAGCATAGTAAGTATTTTTCCCATTTATATTGATGTTTAATATGCCTGTGATATAATAGACAATCAATCCCCGTACAGGTATATAGAAAATACAGAAAGGATTTGTATGTATGTACTGTACAATACTTTAATGGTTATGCAGTGTTTGTATAATTTGTGGCTGCAAGTCAATATACACAGCAAATGACTCTCAGATCACTGACCCCTGCATCAGATTAATTAAATAATGCTTTAAAATCCCAATCAACGGAGAAGAATGTATAGTAATTATTTTTAACATTACAACCTCAGCAGGGGACAATAGCCGTGACTCGGAAAACGACGGTAGGGTAGCAAAATGTTTGGATGAATTTGCTCTCAGCCAGAATAATAAAATTAATTATTGGTATAGTGAAACCAGTACAGCTGGTTGCTATAGAATAGGCCCCTTCACAAGCCCAGGCCCCGTGTAGGCATAATCTGGGTTGGAAGGGTCAATTCCGTGACGTTCATCAGAAGTAAATAAAAATTCAAATCTGGCGCTGTACTGATAGTGGAGCCACCTGGAGGTGGTGAGGTGAGGTATTAAGCCCCTCCTCCGCTGAATACCGCTCGTCCACTCTGTCGCGGAACACACGCCTGTCAACATCTACGCTCCTCGCTGCTACGCTATGGTATTGTGTCGCGTGTTCCTGCTAATTTTTCTTTTGTGTTCTAGTGGCTGGCCTGCTTTGCAGATGTATATTGTGTGTTTTCTAGGAGGGTTTTTAGGTGTTTATGGGGGTTTTTTCTTCGTTAGGACTTAGTTCTTTCCTTAAGCGAAGGGGGCTTTTCAGCCCCTGTTTCGGAGTTTTTCTCCGTCTGTCCCCTATTTCACTGTCCCTCCTGCCACATCTTTGGCGTGGGTGGACCCGATTTTGGGAGCGGACCTGGGTTTATTCAGGACCCGTTACCCTTCTTCCTGTCTCTCGGAGTCTCAGGGGCTAGAACCTCCTGAGGCCCGAGAGATTGAGCCTGCTTCCCTAGACGGTACTACGACTCCTTCTCGGGGCTTATCCCCCCGGGAAGCGAGCGAGTCTGTCGCGCTGGTTCCCCCGACTGCCTCACCGGTACAAGGGCCCAGCAGGGAACCCCCAGCTTCGCCTCCTGCTAGAGCTGGCTCCTCAGGCCTCTCTAGAGGACGCAAGCGTTCGGCTAAAAGGTCCCGCCACTCCAGGAAGTCCCGTGCTCGTCGCCGTTCTCCTTCCTCCTCGTCTTCGTCGTCCTCTTCCTCTTCTTCGTCGTCGGGGAGCTCTCCTTCGCCCGCCCGCAATTCCCGCAGGGGTAAGCGGGGGGGGGACAGCCCCTCGTCGAGGAAGATAGTTAAGATCTTCCACACCCTTATTCCTCACGCTTTTCCTGGGGCTTCCGCCGCGCAACCTCAGGCTGTCGCTACGGAACCCGCTCCTGTTCCCCCGCCTCCCGCTGCTGCTCCCGTCGAGGGCTCGAGTCCTCCCGGGGATGTGGGAGTCCTTTTCGTGCCTCCCGTTTCCCCAGGGCTCGAGTCTCCGTCGGGGGACGTAGCTGAGGAGTTGGTTACCTCCGCACCTCCGTCCCCGTCACCCCCTCCTTCAGGAGACGGATACCTTCCCTACTCTTGGTCTCTCCTTCCTCCTGCTTGGACCCACTCTTCGGAGGAGGGCAGACTGGTGGCCTGGTCTCCGGACACAGCTCAACCAGACGTGTGGATCCGGAGGGATGACGTCGTGGTGAAGTGGGGGGCGGATGAGAAGGGCGAGGCTATTCCCTTCTACAAGGTCCGTCCTATCTCAGCGCCCTTACCCACTTCAGCTAGGGTGTCCTCTGCGGCTACCCTGGACGCGATGGGTTTCCTGGTGGAGTACAGCCAGCTACACTTGTCCGGGGCTTGGAGGATTGACCGCTCACACGGTAACACGGCTCTCCTCCTTTCCCCGGACGCGTACTTCCCGGGGGATAAGAGTGAAGGGGACCTGGATATTCCAGCCCTTCTCCTTAAGTCCCTGGACCACCAGAGGAACAACGCGCCCAGGAAGCCCCCTCCTCCGTCTTTCCCTGTCATCCTCCCTCATTCCCGGGCTCCCCCGGGCTTGAGGGAGTGCCTGTGGAAGACGGAGAAGGAGCCCCCGGTCCCCTATCAGCTGAAGGAGCCCGATGGTAAATTGAGGCAGGCGGAGTCTGCTACCCGTCTGGAGCTGGCCCACACCATCTCCACGGGAGCAGCCGCCTCTTTGATTAGGGACTGCCTCAACGCCCTAACAAACTCCTACCACGAGATGTCGGGTGTACAGCTAGCGTGAGTACCTTTCTCGTGTATCATGTTTGTAGGGATGCTGGGTAAAGGGTCTCCCTGTTACTCCCGGGTACTTATCCCCGGGTTCGCTCGGTTCTTTCTTTGTTTACCCCTTACAGTGACACCCTCTCTTCCATGGCCACCGTGATGGAGGGCGTGGCGGCAATGGCTACCCACTTCATGCGGGAGGAGGCGAAGGCGTTCGCCGAGGCGAGACTGGCAACCCGCCAAGCGGCAGCTAAATCTGCGCCAGAAATGGCACAGAGGGGAGTGGTACGAGCTGTCCCCTTGTCCCCCGCCCTCTTTGACCAACCGGCGACAGACACGATCTTCGCCTCCCTCCCAACGGTAATTAATTTACCAAAGCCTTCCACCTCCAAGTAAGTACCTCTCGTGTTCGTCTTACCCGAGTTGTCACGGGGTGAAATGAAAGGATTTTCGGGTCTATTTTGGGTCCTAATCATTCTGTTTGTCCGTAGGCCACGTGCCCCACAGCCAGCCAGACCAGCCTACCAGCCCCGGCGGCCCTCCCAGCCCTCCAGGCTACCGAGGCCCTCCTATCCCACTCCCCCGAGAGCACACAACAGGCCCTCCCAGAGGGGCCAGCAGCCCTTTCGAGGAAGGGGACAGGTCTCCAAGCCCTTCGCAAAGCCCAAGTCATCCTTCAACCACCCCTCCCAGAAGGACCGCGCCACTTGAGGGTCCCACTCTGGGCTGCCTCACAGGGTGGTCAGCAGCCTGGCCCACCCACGGCTGGGCAGCAAGGATAATTCGCCAGGGCCTGTCATGGCCCTGGATTACTGTTCCGGTGAGTAACTGTCATCCTTACTGTCTGACATATGAATTATGCCTAATCCCGTCCTTGGGCTACCGTTAGGTCAAAATCAGATTTTCCCTTGCGGTCAAAATCTCTGCCTCTCCTGTCATTCTCCCCCCAACCACCCCGGGTCCCTCGGGCCCCGGGGGATTAGGATTAACGGTACTCTCACTGACACCTGTCTTCTCCCGTTACAGCCACTACGTCTACCTCCTGCCTCAACCAAAGTGTCACTTTCGGTCGTCCCGCATGTGCGGGAAATGCGGGAAAAAGGGGTAGTGGAGCGGGCGACGGGAAGGGTCTTTCTTTCTCGTTTATTCACGGTCCCCAAAAAGGATCAGGGAAAAACGAGATTGGTGATGGACCTGAGCAAGCTAAACAAATTCGTGAAAACATTACATTTCAGGATGGTTTCGGTTGCTCAGGTCCGCACAGTTCTGAGGAAGGGAGACTGGTTAGCATCCCTGGATCTCAAGGATGCTTACTGGCACGTCCCGATCCACCCCAGGTTTCGCCGCTTTCTGGCCTTCCAGGTGGGGACCGAGACGTTCCAGTTTACCAGGCTCCCTTTCGGTCTTTCTCTAGCTCCGCGAGTCTTCACAAAACTCGTGAGGGTGGTGGCATCCCGTCTGGCAGAGGCGGGTGTCCCCACCCTCATGTACCTGGACGATTGGTTGCTTCACGCCCCTTCCAAGGAGCAGGTAGCAAACAACGTCCGGGTAGCGAGGGGAGTGCTAGAGGAAATGGGGTTTCTGTTGAACATCCCCAAGTCCTCTCTCACCCCCACTCGCAAGCTGTGTTGGCTAGGAATAGAGTGGGACTCTCTTTCGGCCACCCTCTCTCTCGCTCCAGACAACGCCCGCCGGACCCTCCGCCACGTCCGCCGGGCGCATTTTTCCCGTACTTTCTCTCGCCGCCAGTGGGAATCATTGCTCGGGTCCCTAAATTTCGCGGCCCCTGCAATGCCCCTGGGACGACTGAAACACAGGAGGCTGACGCGGGAGGTAAACCTCCACCTGTCCCCCACACACAGGGACCTTCCCAGGCAAGTGTCCCCCTCTCTCCACCGCCTCCTTCGCCCCTGGCTACGTCCCGGTGCCCTGCGTCAGCGGGTCCCCTGGGTGTTCCCTCCCCCGGGGATTACGGTGGCGACAGACGCATCGGACGTAGGCTGGGGATACCAGTCTTGCCTGGGACATCAACGGTGCGGGGGATGGAAGGAAGGGGAAAGGCTACTGCACATCAACGCCCGGGAGTTGATGGTAGCGAAGGAATGGCTCAACAGACACCCTCAGTTTGCCAGGATAGGCGTCCGCTTCGATATGGACAACGTTGCGGCCGTGCAGTGCCTACAGAAACAGGGCACCGTACGGTCGGAAATTCTCCTGTCCCTGTCAGAACAGATTTTCGCAATAGCGGCCAAGAGGGACATTCACCTCTCGGCCCGCTACGTGCCAGGGCGGGAGAACGATTGGGCGGACGCCCTATCCAGGTTCAGGGGGACGTCAGTCGAGTGGCAACTGCGTCCCCTTGTGTTCGAGTCTCTCTGCCTTCGCTACGGGACACCGGAGGTGGACCTATTCGCCTCCCCATCCACGGCCCTACTCCCTCTGTTCCTGACTTTCTCATCCAGAACAGAGGCGGGAGGCCCGGACGCCTTCACGGAGGACTGGAACAGGTGGGGTCATCTCTACCTCTTCCCACCCCCAGCCACTTCAGTCCTCCTGAAGGCGATCCTCAAGCTGCGCACTTTCAGGGGGAGGGTTCTCCTTATAGCCCCCCGCTGGCCAGCACAGCCGTGGTTCGGAGAGTTGTCCCGGTGGTGCCCGCATCCCCTTCAGTTGGGATCGGCGTGCCTCTCCAGCACCCTGTCTGCACCACTCCAAGCGTCACTGAAACTACACGCTTGGAGTTTCTACGGGGAGTCCTCAGCAAAAGGTTCACTAAGGAGACAGTGGACAAGATGTTGAGGGCTCATCGTCAGTCTTCGGTGCGACAATACGAATCGTGCTGGAAAAGATTCCAGGACTTCTTGCGAAGACACCCCTCCAGGGTCATCTCGGAGGACACAGTCCTGGAATTCCTCACGTGGCTCGCCGATTCCACCAACAGGGCCCCGGCGACGGTGCTTGCGCATCACGCAGCCCTGTCTGATCCCCTCCTCCTGGGTTTTAACATTAAGGTTTCGGAGAGGCCTCTCTCTCTCCTGAGGATGGGGATTCGGGCGGGGACCGCACCTCACCGGGCCCAGGCACCCTCCTGGTCCCTTCATCGTGTCCTTTCCTACCTGACCTTCGAGGGGGTCCCTCTGGAGGTTTGTCACCTCCTCCAGAAAGCTCTCTTCCTGCTCGCCTTAGCTACAGGTTACAGGGCTTCTCAGTTGGCAGCCCTGACCCGTCACACAGCCTTTTCTTCAGTAACCCCTAACCTTACTTCCTTAACCATTTCCCCCTCCCCTGCTTTTCTAGCTAAGAACGAGCAGGCTGACGACAGAATTGGCCCTCTCGCAGTACCCTTGTTCCTGAGGGATGGAAATTTCCACCCCCTCTGCCCAGTCCACGCCTTTGTTGCATACGTGGAGGCGACGAGAGGGGCTTCTCCGGACCACCTCTTCTACAACTCTAGGTCCGGTAACCCTCTCTTCCCTAGGTCAATCGCTCGCCTTCTCTGCCGAGTGATAGAGAACGGGGATCCCGGACACGCCCCGAGGGCTCACAGCGTTAGGGGCGTGGCCGCCTCCCTCGCCTTCCTCAGGACTCACTCGGTGGAGAGGGTCAGGGATTTAGGGGGCTGGGCGTCCACTTCTTCCTTCAGGACGAGGTACCTGTTCCACTCGCTCTCCCCTACCCCCTGTGTGGCTATGGGTACTCCACCTCCTATTCCCCAGGGTCCCCGCGGGAGACACATGGGGGGGAGGGGCCGCCCGAAGAGAAAAGGTCGGGTGATTTAAGTCCCGTCACATCATCCCAGACCTCATCCACATCTTGTACAGCTTCATACTCATCCCCATTCTTCACGTGTACATATGGTGAAAGAGAATATATAATAAATTACATTGTTACGGAATTCTTGTGTATTCATTTTCCAAACAATTATTAACTAAGATGAGTGACAGGAGATATTATTACACAGGATATCTGGATCCTAGTGTCCTCCTTCATCCCCTCGGGATTACATTACCTGAGCGAGGGCCATAGCCCTAACTCAGAAGACTTGAATAAGGGGGGGGGGGGGAATGGGGGGGGGAGGAAAAGGGGGGGGGGGAGTATCCATGGGAACCTCCCCCCTCCTCTCCTAGACCCGAACCCTCGAGTCTAACTATAAAGACTTTATGTGTAACAATTCTGGTCTATAACAGAATGGTCTACGGTTTTATGGTATACGCTACTTCTCCCCCACCACGGCGTTTCACCTAGCCAGTGTCGGGAGGGGCGTTAGCTGCTGCCTCACCGGGCTCGGTTACCTTTCCTGCCCTCCGCTCTCAACCACTCTTAACTAGCACGTGATTGCCTCCACCTCACCTCCCACCTACCGCATCGCATGCTTAGCAACCAGCTGTACTGGTTTCACTATACCAATAATAGTGCATTTGTCGCGGCTTCTAGCCGCTTAAATTGTATTTATTGGTTTGTGAAACCAGTACAGCTTCTACTGTCCCACCCACCTCCCGATGCGGCAGACACTCACTTCTTTCTCATTGGAGTGGACGAGCGGTATTCAGCGGAGGAGGGGCTTAATACCTCACCTCACCACCTCCAGGTGGCTCCACTATCAGTACAGCGCCAGATTTGAATTTTTATTTACTTCTGATGAACGTCACGGAATTGACCCTTCCAACCCAGATTATGCCTACACGGGGCCTGGGCTTGTGAAGGGGCCTATTCTATAGCAACCAGCTGTACTGGTTTCACAAACCAATAAATACAATTTAAGCGGCTAGAAGCCGCGACAAATGCACTAATATAGTAGAGGTCTCGACGCTTGGTGAGATGTGTACGGGAGTGAGCGAGGCTTCTCATATCTGTCATTTGAATAGAGTAGTAATACCGCCACCCTCCTCTGAGCCCCTCCCAGAGCCGGACCTAATCTCTTGTGTTTGTTTGCATTCCATTATTACCGGCTTGTCCATTATCCTATGTCTCCCTTCCCTGTTTGTCGCCCTCGCTCCACCACACCCCACCTCACAACCCCTTTGATCTGCTTGATAAATCTCGTTTTCATATTCCACATATCTAAATATCACATTGATCTGTCTGTCGATTTATCCATGAGCATGTATCTATCTATCTATGTAACTTATTTAACTGTATATCATTTATCATTGTATCAATTTATTTAGCTATCTGCATCTAGATATGCTTCTGAAAATCTGAAATGAACACTACCAAGAGGTAGTGATTCACATCCTACCATACAGACCTAACGTAACTCGGAATATTATTTTAAAACTGTGGTGCAACCTTACGGCAGAGAGAGAGAGAGAGAGAGAGAGAGAGAGAGAGAGAGAGAGAGAGAGAGAGGCTGTAGTGAATCAATAAGAGGAAAAGAGTTGATGAGAATACCTCAGCTGTACAGTATTATGATGAGATGGGAGTTAATCATTAAAATCAACCACCGTTAAAGCTAGATACTTTGTGTGTGTGTGTTAATTATTTCCAGTAACACTAATGGCGTGATTGGCGCCACCTGGAAATTATTTAGTGGCTCAATGACTTTCAAATGTAAGTTTCGCCAATCTTCAATGAGATATTTGTTAAAGCGTCAGTACCTCATACATCATGGTGGATCCCACAGCACGGTGACAGCATGTGAGAAGTTAAACATAATTTTAGAAAACGAGAATAATTCTCTTAACAAAACAACAGAGGTTGCATGCAGCTGATATATCCTTCATTCTGTTCAAGGGATAAATGAAGTGTATGAAGACCCTGGGAGATAGAGATAATAGGCAACGTTTGATAAGGGACCCATTACTGACAACACTTCGCTAGGGATTCTATAAAGCAAAGATAAGTTATTTATTCCAAGGAGTATCCTTCAGATATTGAGTGTGGCAATAAAGAGCAGCAAAACCGCAGAAGTACCCAAAAACAAAGAACTTACCCAGGCGCCAAGAATCAGATTTGATCACGAATTCACCAGTCCCTTCAAAGAGGCAGTATCAGGGAGCGAGAGCCCCCTTCCAGTTTTCTGTTGACTTTTCATCAGCACGTCGCTCCCCCCTGACCCTGTGTTTACCTTGCATTCTTGCCTCAATAGATCTTTGTTTGCCTGTTTGTTTACGTGTGTGCGTTTATGTGTGTGTGTGTGTACGTGTGTGTGTGCCGTAGTGTGGGATATCTAAGCAAGTTCCCCCCGCGATTTGCTCCATTTGTCAAGTGTTCAGGCCCCGGCTGTGGACTTCCTGTGTGTGTGTGTGTGTGTGTGTGTGTGTATTTGGTTATGTGTGTATTTGGTTATGTCACGTTTTGGTGAGACGTGTTGTACTGTGGTGTATCTTAGGGCCATATTTGTGGTACATACGATGGTGTGGTACCCGTACGATGGCTCTATAGACAAACAACAGAGCCGTCGTACAGTACCACGCCATCGCATACCGGTACACCACGGATGTTCTTGCATACGGCCCTTACTTGTTATGAGACAAAACAGATTCCATAATAGTAGCTTTGAGATGGTCTGTTTCCTCGCATAGTTTGGAGGAATAAATGAATACTCCTCCAACTCACCAACATGAAATTCTCCCCATTAATTGAAGTGCTGGTATGTGATGGGAATAAACTAGACCTCAGGCATTAACTTTAATTTGCATAAAAGGTATAGTATAGAATATAGAGTACTGTATAGTCATCCAACGAGATTGACAAAATTACTGTATCATTTCCTATTATTTTTATTTTATGGATTGATATTGATGGTGGAAACAATCTTTATTCAAGCTGTGCACTTCTCCCTGGAGCTCTTCCTTCCACTTAAACTTTCTTCCATCTTTATCCTGTCTTAAGCCTCCGTCAAACATTCCCCCACCTGCCTCCTCTTCCTCCTCCTGACTCAGCCTCCTCCTCCTCCTCCTCCTCCTCCTCTGCCTCATCTTCCTTGGTCTTTTATTATCATGTTTCTTGCTCCTGCTTCTTCCTTATTCCTTTCTATCCTTGTTCCTTATGCCCTTCCTCCTCTGCCTGCCTCTCTTCGTAACATCCGGATTCGTATGAGCTAAAAATATATGATCTTTCTACACACAATAGTCCAGGCTTTCTCAGTTATTCTTTATGCGATACACAGTGATGTATATTTCAGTGTGCAGTTACGTTGTCTCTTGACTTACGTATATAGTTGACTTAATATGAATCACAAGGACAAGATGTATACTTTCCCCTCGTCTTTCTGCTCTCTCTCTCTCTCTCTCTCTCTCTCTCTCTCTCTCTCTCTCTCATCATGCATCCCTATCGCTGTCTCCTCCTGTCACCATTCTCCATCCTCATACCCCCATCTCTTGCATTAACTTCCACATTCTCATCTCCTCCTCCTCCATTTAGAGCAGTTATCTCGTGTAAGCGGTTCCTCACCCTGTTGTTCCTGTCAGTTTGTGCATCTCCTCCTCCTCCTCCTCCTATCAATCACTGCTGCCCAAACAAGGGAACTCCATCGGTAAAGTTGGAGTGAAGCTTCCGACGCAACTCCAGGCAGACCTGAACTCACCTACCTCACTTGTTTCCTCCCTTCTATCTCTTGTCTCCTCTGTCTGTTTCTATGTGTCCGTCTATATATATATATATATATATATATATATATATATATATATATATATATATATATATATATATATATATATATATATATATATATATATATATATATATATATATATATATATATATATATATATATATATATATATATATAAAATATTGTTTGCGTAGAGTTGAAGGAAACACACAACAATAGTGGGATATGGTACAAAGTGGGTGGCATTGCTGGCAGATCCTTGGCTTGGTAAGGGCCACAGGGAGCAAGAATATGTAAACAGTTTGAGAGCAGGGATTTTCCAAGATGGGGCTGAGGAAACATCGAGAGCATGGGCTGGTGCAGTTGCCCATATTTCCACTCACATTTGCTCAAGTATGAAAGTGACTTAATTTGGTATTTGTTTGTAACAATAGATCACTATTGGAAAATGTGCCTCTTGAGTCTGCCTGTGATCAGAGAGGAGAGTACAGTTCTGAAAACGAATAAGATGATTACTTAATATAAACTCGATAATCTTGGAAGGGTGGAAATGGAAATTATATTTTTTACGGATAGTCATACCGATAAATGTGCACGCACTTTTGTCAGACTGATAGACTGTCGCTAATATATGACACCACAATAGCAATTAATCCTTTTAGCGTTGAAGTTGCATTTTGCTTTCGAGTAGTGATTCCATCAGCTTTGATATATCATAATTTTACACACTAGTTTTCAAGTAGGAACACTGATAGCCCTGGGAATGAAATACATATTAGCATATCCCTGTTACAAGTTTGAACTCCCAACTTTCAACGGCGTTTTCTTAAATGATTTGTCAGAGAAATCCTTTTAATGGACAGATATGAGCTTATTATAATAATAAATGGCACTTGGTAAAAGATGAAGATCTCATAATACAACATAATCCACCAGCTTCCATTCCCCGACCCGTCTCCTTCAGTGTGGTAATATCAATAAACAAGGATCTCTAAAGTTTATTATAAGACGAGTAGGATGTCGGCGCAAATCGGACACCACTTATTTCTCTACAGCGTATCACAAGACGAAACAACTTGAGCACAGACAATCTGTTTTCTGAGGGTTGAGAGACATCAGTAGCATCTTGTTCGCTGACAGTATCTTACCTCATTAACATGTCACACAGCACACAACACGACCCACACGTTCGACTGCACGAGACAATCATGCTCTTGAGGAATGAATATGCTGTCACTCAGTCTGGGGAAGTGGCCTTTAATATTCCCAAGCGTTGTGGGTCTTGCAAGAGAAAGTAGGATTCATGGTTTTAGAATAGGACTGGTATATAAACCAACCAGATATAGTGGTATAACTTTTGTATTGTCATTCGTGCTCTTGAGTCTTGGCTGGGGATATTAAAGGAAGATTTTAATGAGGGAAGTAATTTAAGAACACTTTGAGTTAGATGGTATATTTGCCACTCCTGTATAGAAGCCCTCTTATGAATGTCAGAAGAAGGTAATATTGCACAAAGTGAAGGGAAATTGAAACCAGTGAGAGTAGAGTAGGTTTTGGAATATTAAGATGATACTGTAATTTTGTTATATCATGTTTTTATAAGAGTGAGGTAGAGAAATGGAGAAAAATATAGATATATAGATAGAGAGAAGGAGAGTGAGGGAAAGTGAGAGTGAGAGTAAGCGAAGGAAAGAAAGAGAAGCTTGAAAAATGCATAACAGAGTTTCCTGGTAATGAGGTATAGGGGGGGGCAAGTGGCCAATGAAAGGACTTTGATCCGGGGTAAAGATGAAGGAAAGGGGGCAGTGACGCCGGCTGAATAACTAACTAAGCGAAGGGGTGAGGCTGCAGGAAGCTGGCAAGATGCTGAGGAAGGAAGAGGTGAGATGAAGGGCTGATGTGGAGGTGCTGAAGAAAGATGGGCGTGGAATTGGAACTAGTGAACCTGGTAAAGGTGTTAAGTAGGGAAAGATACAGTGATTTTCTTATCTGGAGTGAAACAGGAAATATTAATTAAGTGAAAATGAGGAAAAAAGTCTTCATGAGAGTACTTTTTCTCTCTTAATTATTTAGAATTTTAGATTATTGTGGTTTCAGAAGGGAGACTAAGAAGCATATAATTGAGAGTACTTACTGTTTAGTAATTGTTATTCAGTTTTCAGTCTATGCTCTTTCATTTGATTTGTGGAGTTCATTTGTCCGTTTTACCCTGGACGTTGTTAAGTCGAGAAAAGGAGTCTCTGTCTTACGTTGTCCTAAAATATTTCCTTTGAGAGGCAGCCTGGAACGACCCTTAGAATGGGGCAAAGAAGCGACGTAAAAATGTTGAATATCCTGAGAGGTAGAAGAAATTTCCTCCGCTCCTGTATGCAGGGACCGGGAGCGCCGCTAATCCAGTAAGGCCGTGGATGTGACCTGCCTTTGGGCCTACTGAGAGGGAAGGAGCAGCACTAACAACCACGTTTGTAGCAGCCAACAGCATCAAAAGTAGCGGTAATACCCAAAGAGCAGCAGCAGCAGCAGCAGGAGTGAGTCGGAGCGTGTGGAGGAGGCAGTGTAGAACCGGTGTCTAAAGAAGAATAAAACTTTGATACTTTAACTGGTGAACTACTGCTGACAACTTTACCATTATCAATTGATTAGCAACAGATCATTATTATTATACTTTGTTGGAGGCTGGCTCTATTAATGTCTACACGTTAATTATTGTTGTTAACTCATAAGCAACTCCTTACGTCTTCTAATGTAGATTTTATTTAATACCAAACTATATATTTTGACATGGAACCATCCCACTCCTCGTCGTTCCAGTGAAAATGGGGTCAACGTTCACCGGCGAAATCGAATTTGAACTCTGTAAATGGGAGGGGATTACCTCAGTGTTGGTACGGCAGTCAGTGCTGTGGAGTATTCTTAGGAGGAATCAGTAGCCAATAATTCACTAACAACATTTCCCTCATTTAAGGTATGTTTCACTTACAGTCACCTTTCACTGCTATACTCTTTTTTCTGTGTTGTAGGTATTCGTTCCTTGTCATTCCTATAAAGCCAGTACGTCTCTTTAGTTATATAAGGTGTCTGTATTGTATTGCAGACAGGGTAACAACTTAGGAAAGTCAACAATAGTATAAATACACCAAAAAAATACTATAATACCAAGATAGAGACTGTAGTATAAGGTTAGCAGCAGAGACTGTACTAACATGAAAAGAGCAGCTATAGAGGAGGAGCAGGAACACCCATAGCGACCGAACAAGTAACAACAGTAGGAGTGAGGGAGGCCGAGGCTGGCTGGCAGGCTGCTGTGTAGTGGAACGTGACTAGCCTGCCTCACCGCCACCACCACCTTCACCAAACCTGCCTCAGTTCTCACCAGCCTCACCGCATCTCACCATCACCCGTACCACCAACCCTCACTATTTCACATTCCACATCTCACTATCACCCCTGCCACTATCAACCTTCACCGTTTCACTGCTCCAGACGTCATCATCACACGCTCCACCAACCCTCACCATTCCACATGTCACTATCACCCCTACCACTACCAACCTTCACCATTCCACTAGCCTCCTCTGCGACTCACCATTATCCATACATTCACTAACCCTCACCATTTCACTAACCTTTTCTGCATCTCACCATAACCTCTACCTTCAAACCTCACCATTTTACTACTCCAGACCTCACTATCCCTTTCCTCACTATCACTCACGAACCTCATCATCCACTGAAGGTCCCCTCTCCCATCCATTTCATCATGCTCCCTCACCCCAATCTCTCTCCGTTTCTCTCTCCATCTCATCCTTCAATTTCTCTGTCCCTTTGTCCCTCTTGGTCTCTCCTCCAACTCACTGTCCCTCCATGTCTTTCCTTTACTTCTCAGTCCCTCTTGTCTCTAGCACTCACTCTCCCTCCACGTCGTTCTTTTAATTCTGTCTCACTCTCTCACCTCCCTCTCACTTTCACTCCATCGCTCCTTTGTCTCTCTGTCTCTCTCGTTTCTCCTCCAACTCCTCTTCCCCCCGCTT
The DNA here is from genome assembly GCA_033782935.1 of Petrolisthes cinctipes. Taxonomy (NCBI): domain Eukaryota; kingdom Metazoa; phylum Arthropoda; class Malacostraca; order Decapoda; family Porcellanidae; genus Petrolisthes; species Petrolisthes cinctipes. Next base: position 10,160 of record JAWQEG010006646.1, on the reverse strand, counting down.
CCCTTTCCCTTCACTCTGGTCCGCCTCTTCCAGCCGGACTATACCTAAGTTTGCCCATAAAAGGGTTAAAGAGACGGAAGTTGTGTCCTGTGTCTCGTGACTGTGTACTTCCCTCTTACCTCCCCCCCCCTTTCTCTCTCTCTTTCGTGTGTGTGTTTAGGCAATGTGTACACAGACGTTCATGTACAGTCAACACAACAGACGTGAACATGCACTTCAAAACAATATAATTATGTTTTCTTATCGAGAATGTGGTTTACAGGGAAACTTTGCTCGAACGTGTATTGAAAATATTGTATATTGTATGTTGAACACAAGGCGAATAATACAGTAACAGAATGTAAAGATGGAATATTATACAATAACATTGAGGTCTAAATTGAAGACGGGAGTTTCCGCGACACACACATTCCCTTCTCAAATCAAACCCCGTGCCCGCCGCTGTCGAATACAGCTCACTGACGGTATTTCCAAAGGCCTCATAGTGCAGGGAATTTTGCTTTATCCAGGAGAGACTCCGCCATGCAAGATATGTTAGGTTCTGGTAAGGTTACGTCTGATTGGTTGGGATACGTCAGGGGGGTTAGGATGCATCAGATTAGTTCGCTTAGGTCAGACCTAGCTAAGTTAGGTTTTGTTAGTATTGGACAACCCACTGTAAAACAATTTACAGAGTGTGAGGTGATTTTTGGAAAGTGATAACAGATCCCTCGACCTTACGAGACTTCGGAAAAATACGTCCTGGTGTTTCAAATTCTGGCAGGCTTCCCTCCAGGATCATCTGTATTCCTAGTCGGCAGGGCGAAGGGGAGGTGGGGGGAGCCGTCACCACCACAACTACTACCACTACGACTATCACTACTACTACCACCAACACCACGACAGCTACTACCGCCACTACTTCTGTTACTATTACCATCACCACTGTCACCAGTATCAACATCGCCATCACCACCACCACCACCACCACCACCACCACTGCAACACGAACACACACCCTCTCAAGGGACGTGAAGTCGCAAAATTTCTTGTTCCCCTGGCCGTCTACTATGCGTTTTATCCTGACCTTCTCACTCTGTCAAGTCCCAGCACCTCTGCTCTGAATATTTTTACCCTCACACAAAATTGCACTTGACCCAGAAGGTTACAGACATACCAAACGTACACACTAGAATTACACTCCATCTTTACATTCATTCACGGGTACAAACCATTATAACACTAACATACACTATCTGTTACACCTACAATTACAAACACATTCTCACAGTTACTTATAAACACACACACACACATCTGCAGATAAACCTACCATCAAACTCAGACACCCACACCAATAGTTGGTTCTGCACGCCCCCACATCTACCCACACCCACAGTTAAACCCAGGCATCCACAATTACACCTACACCGACGTGGTATTTGCCCTCGCTGCGTCCCTCTCCGGCAGCGTGCCTCCTGCAGTATTTCCACGGTGGTCGGTTTTGGATTTAATGTTTACCTTGCAGACCTGATGGCGAGGTGGGCAGTGGGGAGGGTGAAGGGGAGAGATATGTACGGTCTTGGACATATATTTGGTCTCTAATGCCTAGGCCCCTTCGATAGGGATAGTGGTAGAGGCGATGGGGGACGGTGAATGGGGAGTGAAAGGTACGATCTAGGATATATATTTTAGTCTAAGTTATTCGTCATATTGTTCGTGGTGTACATGTATGGGCGTGTCATACGTTGTACTTCTCGCGATCTTGGCGTTTTTCTAATCACTTTAAGAGCAGCAGGCTTAATGCTGTAACTACATTACTTATTGCCTCACAAGTGTAGAACAGATAAATAGCCTATTCAAACATATTCCCTATTGCCTGAATCGGTGGTAGGAATTACACAGCTAAACAGCAGATTGATAAGCCAACATCCTCTTGGTTTAGGGGTATAATTTAAGCCTAGGTTACCACACATCTGTCCGAGTGCCTTTTAAATCAAGATGTCATGTTCACTTTCTTGTTCAATAGGATACCTCAGTTATCCGCTCCAGAAGTAGTTAAAACAAAGATAATCTAAAATTTTGTGATGCGTATTGAATCCAATAGTTGATTATTATTAGACCGGCGTCTGGAGAAACTACAATGGCTTATCAGTGTGTGTGTTTAGCCTTGTGCACTCTCCTGGTAAAAGTGGCGGAACGGAAGGGAATCCTCCACATAAGTGTGTTCATAAATTCCTTACCCACAGCGGCCAGATAACCCCAGCAACCCGAGCTGTGCATTTGTTTCCTCTCTTATCTCAGGAGCACCAATCCCCCCGTTCTTATCCTACCTCCTGGTCCATCCTTTATTCTCTCCTCTCTTGTTCCTTCATTACTTCCTTCCTTATAAATACTTTCCCTTACACTGTTTTCCTTCATCTTCACTGCGTGCTTTCCCTCTTGTACCATGGATTCTTTCCAATTCCAACCTCTGAAGTTTTCCTCTTGGTTACTCCTTTAACCGATTTATATTTTATTGTAATTTCGTTGTTTTATCCTTCTTGCCCTGACTTCCATCATAATCCACCCTCTTTGATTCAGTATTTTCTCGCCACTTCCACTTCCACTCTGTCTAACTGCATTCAAGTCTGGCCAAGGAGTTTAAAGGCCGCTCTGGGATTCCACGTGATATATGACACTTAGATATATCACACCACAGTTTACAAGACGCCATTATTTGCCAGGAAAAACATATATTAATACGTTGTTCTACTGGGACGGAAGGAACGAGGGGAGGATGAAGAGGAGAGAAAGAGAGAGGAGAGTACAAACAGGTGGAAGAGATGTACGGGGAGAGGGAAGAATAGAAAGAAGGAGAGAGATGTATGGTGCATTACTTTTAATATTACGCAATGTTTTATTTTTTTTTTCACTCCTGCTTCTCTACTTTCTCCTCCTTTCTTCTCTCTCCTCTTCCTCCACATCATCTTTCAGCTCTTCCTCTTCCCCCCCTCCTCCTTCCTTCATTTTTTCAGCTGCTGCTCTCCTCCTTCTTTCCTCCCTGCTCCTCCTCCTTCTTTCTCTTTCCTCCCTGCTCCTCCTCTCCCCTTCCGTACCAAGGTCTAGGTTATGAGGTGGGTTGGATGGCTCTGTTCCTTAACTGGTGATGGCCTCCACAGTCGTCTCACCTCCTACAATTTTCTGGTGTGCATGTTGAAGCCTCCCTCGGTGTTGCTTGGGGTGTGGACTATATTATTATTATTATTTTTTTTTTTCTAGTTATGATTGTACCGTTAATCATTACTTTGTAGTTTGTGTATTGCTATATTTGCTTTCTATATGTCTTGAAATTTATATGTATGTATATCTTTAACATTTACTTGCTTGTGTGTGTGTGTGTGTGTGTGTGTGTGTGTGTGTGTGTGTGTGTGTGTGTGTGTGTGTGTGTGTGTGTGTGTGTGTGTGTGTGTGTGTGTTTTATTTCGTTCGTTCGTTCCCCCCTAACCCTTAATTCATAGTGCCTCGCCCTCTCCCTGTGAATATTGTGTAACTTTGTGTGGGTTTATACCGTGCAGTATATATGTAGATTCCTCCTTCCTCCCCCAGTGTGGAAAATGAACAAAAGAGTGAAGCTGTTTTGTAAGAGGGAAAGGAATATAAAAAAAGCAAGGAAACTCGGGAACGAACGAAAGGGAGCACAGAGGAGGAGGAGGAGAAGGAGAGAAGATAGGAAGGAAGGAAGGAAAGGAGAGGATAATTGGTAAAGATAAGTGTGGGAAGTGCTGAGAGATAAAGGGAGGAGGGGGTTGTCTGGTTGGTTAATTGTTTGAGATAAGTCATTAAATGGGAGTCTTTCGTTCTTTAGTACTGAAGTTGGTTATAGAATGATGATGACATTTTCAAGTACAAATACTCTGACATGTTGGAAATATCTTAGTTACATTTATGAGTAACTTACTAATATTATCCTATCATGGAAAGGAAGGAAGGAAGGAAGGAAAGGGAAAAAAAAATAAGGGACACGGATGAGGAAGGACAAAAAAGTGAGAAGGGAGGACGGAAAAGATGATGGGATGATAAGATGGAGGAGAACGAAGGGAAAAAGTGAAGGAAGGGATGAACAGAATGGAGAATAGAGGGAGATAAATATATTAAAAAAGGGCTGGAAAAACAGACAAAAGGAGATTAAGAAAGAGAAAAGGGGAAGAAAATAGAAAAAGGGAAGTGTCGAAGGGAGAATGAAAAGAACAAAGTGAAAATACAGTAGAGGAATTAAGAGAGTCTAGACAAAAAAAAAGAGAAAAGAAAAGAAAAAGAGGATGAAAAAGAAGGGTGGAAATGAAAGGAGGAAGGAAAAGAGGCGTTGAGAGAAAGAAGAGGATAGAGTGGGACACACAGGCGGAATAGTGATGCAGAGGGAGGAGGGAGAATGAGGAAAGGAGGAAGAGAGAGAGAGAGAGAGAGAGAGAGAGAGAGAGAGAGAGAGAGGAATCATGGATGCTGGTGTGAGGCTACCACAAGTTCTCTACGGCTGACATTTCCCTGACTCACACACTGATTTTCACTCTTAAAGGCACACAGTCAAAATATAGCAGTATCTTACAAATTAATACTTTTAATAAGATTTATTTTTTTTTACGAGGGGGGGGGTGGGGATGGAGGTCCTGGCTTTCTTTCTCCACTTTTTTTTTTTTTGAGAGATACGAGGGTCTGGATTTGTTCTCCAATTTTTCAGTTCGTTGGGTTCCAAATATATATTATTATGGACGTGATGTGGGTGTTTGTGTAGCTGGCTGGCTGGCTGGTGGTGTACTCAGCCCCGGGGTGTTTGTAGTACCTCTTTGATATATATATGGGCTGGAATGGTTGTGTATTTTTTTAATATATGGGACAGACGAAAATATCTATGACATTTTTTTTTTTTTTTTTTTTTACAGGAAAGTCATAAAGCTTTGATGAATAAAAAAAGTAGTCAATACTTTTTACTCAATCATAAGGTTTTTGTGATCTTTGCGCACTAATTAATGAACTCATTATACATCCACTGGAAAAATTACCTGTTGTTAGTCAAAATGATATAATACGAGGATACAAATATATATCTTATTCTGAGGGTAAAGTTTCTGTAAACACGTTCTAATTATAAGTATTTTTGTACATCTTCCTACGTCCAGTGATGCTTTGCTTTACTAATGATCCGGCATTGCTCTCATTCGAATGTTTTATAACGTTTGCGAGCTTGAGCTATGTAGATAAATATATATTCAGGTGTATGTATAATAATCTTAAAGTATGCTTGTATTTCTCTTTTCCCAAGTCATATATATTTAGTTTCTCTCATTTCCCAAAGAAGAAAGCGTTGACTCATTACCAGGAAGCCGCTTATTTTTACGTTGTATTATACCCTATTTGTTACGGAAGGTCTGTTGGAAGGAGACCGAATGAGAGGCTTATGGGCTCTGTGAAAGAAAACCTGGTGAAGAAAAGCTAATGAAATAAATAGAACAGAACATCAGAATATATATTTTCACAGACTCGGAAACACGTAAACTGAACCTTAGATAAACATCCTTTACAAAACAACTTTTCCTACCCGACATAAACCAGCATTTGTAAGATATCTTGTTAGGAACCTGTGAATGACTTAGTGTTTCATTAGAGCATAAGACACGTTGCAGCATTAATATTTTCTCGAAGAAGGAAAATATTAAACATGGAGAACGAAAGGAGATGCAGTGGTTTATAGAGGCAGAAAATTTAATTACTGATAAGTCTGTAGGTGCATCTGGACTTTGTCACAACATTAATTAGATACTAAGAATAGAATTTTTTGCTGTCGACTGCACGAGCCTCAGGATGGTAGGGAGCCACAATTGTATTTAAAGATTTTTTTTTTTGGTGGTGTATAAACTCAGTATTGGTACAATTCTGTGGCATCACCTCAGGGAATTAGTAGCTTTCCCCTTCAAAACAGATTCACAATTCTCTAAGTTGAGAGAGGGATATTTATGCAACCTCCACATCCCTTTGCCTTGTGGTACAGGACGGTGATAGACATAAGGAGAAAAGGCAAGGCAGGGAGGAAATCAAAAGAGGAAATCAAAAGAGGAGAGAGTGACAAGGTATTTTTTCCACAGAGAAAATGTCTTTAATGAAGGAGAGGGAGCGTGGCAGGAGATGGTTGGTAGGAGATAGCAGAGTGGAGTATGTGATTTCAGAAAAAGAAATGTCGAATAGAGGAAGAATGGAGAGATAAGTTGAATAGACAAGAGGAAATTAATAACTATTGTGTGCAAGAAATATGAAAAATGGGAAGATACTGAGACAGAAACAGTCAGAGAAAAAACAGACAGACAGACAGACAAACAAACAGACCAACATACAAGCAGACAGTGAAAGAGAGGAAATTTGCGTCCAAGAGAAGAGAGGGAAAAAAAAACTAGTGTTAAAAGGAGGAGTGAAGGAACGTGCGGGTCGGAACCATCCCTCCCTGATGATGGCCTTGTGATGACCAGTTGATGTCATGTTACCAATTTATGGTTTTTGTCTCCTCTCTGTTCTGGGTTCACGGTGTGGTGTCTGCCGTTCGTCTTCAGTTAACGTTTATTTATTCATTTTGCCTTCCTTCTAGCTCCCTCGTCGTTCTCTATCATTGTGGTGGTGATTGTGATGGTATTGTTTATGTGAGTTTGTTTGGGGTGGATGTGTTGTGGACTGTTACCTGTTGCTAGCTGCTATCTTTCTTCTTCAGTGTTGACAGTGCGGTGGTGAGTGGTGATTTATTTGATCTACAATAGTATATGTTTTTGTTTGTACGCATGCAATAATGTTCTTGCTTGTATGCTTTCGTTTATCTAAAAAACTGTGCTGCCATGTTGCAAAGAAATAGATTTGGAGAACCTTGGCGTGTGAGTGCCAGAAAGGTGAAACACGTTCAGGTGTGAAAGTGACGGACATGGAGTTAAAATGCCGGGCTACGGGGAAGAGTGAGACCTCGAGTGCTTGCCCTGATCATTACGAACGCGCTCAAGCGATATTTTAAAGGTTCGCTAATTACAGACGGCATGACAGTCGCGTGTACAGCCGCAGTCAGCACGCTTGATGGAAAAGTGCTATTAATATTGGGGTGAGAAGTGGCGGCGCTCGTCAATATGAGGGCGGGTTTCTTTTAACTTCTGGACGAGGGGAGTTTCATGTGACATTTTAAATTGTTTTTTATTGCTGATATTGATTTGTATAAACCTTCACTGTTGTTGAAAAATAGGTAGATATAATTATATTTGTACCAGCAGACCACAAATTGATTTCTCTTGACAAGTAACGGCAGGGACATGTAAGAATAAGGAACATGAGAAAGATCTGAATAAGGAAATACAGTAGCGTAGGGTATGGAGATTTAAGAACCAGGGCAGAGGCAGTAGTAGTGATAGAAGGGACATGAAGGATTATTAATTAGAACAGGAGAAAAAGGAGGAATAAAAACAGCATAAAGGTTGCCAAAATGGTATAGAAGTCAATCTAAGGGCAGGATTTGGGGCAAACGAAGAAACAAGAAGAGCATCAAGGTTACCGTAAGGGTTGGAAACGGGGCTCAGGAAAGGCCAGAAAAATAGTAAAAGGAACAGGAGGGACATCTTGATAAGTAGACGACATGGGAAGGTACAAAAAGCGTGACCAGTGAGGAAACACAGTGCTATCAGTCACTTGGGGGGAGGGAGGGAAGGAGGGAAATCTCTTTACGTCTGAAGGCTAGTTAAGTGCGTCACTCTACCTCCCTGACGCCTTCATTATTTATCCCCTCACGCTCGTTCATCACTCGGAGTCTTATTCACTGAACTCCACCTCCGGCTTCAATGAAAGTGAAATGGATGCAACAACGGATATTTCCTGTTTTTTATTAAGAGCTGCAGCGCTAGATTGTGTTAGAATAATAGTTTCAACATTGCATTGACGTTTATTTTGTCAGGGTAATTTTAACATGATTAAATATTTAATGTATTTTAGGTAAGATATTAACGAAAATAATGTACACTCGCGTTTGCATAATGTTTCGACACTGCCTACAATAAACAGTCCACTACTACGAAGACTTACATATCCGTGGCTCTCAGAATTAAAAGTAGATAAACCAAGTAAGCCCCAGCCAGTGTCTCCCTTACAGCGCTCTAATAAACTGTCAGCCGAGGGGTCAAAGTTGTTTTTTTTAGGGGTTCATCTTTTACAAGTGGTGGTGGTGGTGGTGGTGACTAGGCCTACTGATCTCTCCCTCCATCCCTCCTCCATTCATTTCCCCCCCTGCCCTCCTCCATTCATTCCCTCCCTCCCACTTCTCTCCTGTCCCTCCCTCCCTGCTCTCAGCTGTCATTCCCTCCCTCCCCCCTCGTCCCACCAGTCCCTCCCTCCCTCCCCACCTTCTTCAGTCAGTCAACTCCTATCTCCTTCAAACTTTCAGTCCCCTTTCTCTGTAACCTCAAACTCCCTTCTATCATTACTTCGTCCCTCTTCTCTTTCCCTTTACTCATCCACCTATTTATCCACTTTACATTTTCTCTTTGGTTTTTCTACTCTGATTTTCATCTTACTCTTTCTTCTCCCCCTCGTTTTCACTTCGTCTTTTCTCCTACTTTCTCTTTTCCCTTCTCTCTCCTCTCCCTCCTCCTTTCCTCCCCATTTTCTCTCCCCTTCTCCTCCTCCTCTTGGCCAGACAGACGGGGACTAATGGACGAGTTTTTAATAACCTCACAAGGATCAGGGGCCTCCTCCTCTTCCTTTTCTTCACTCTCCTCTTGCTTTACCTCCTCCTCCTCCTCCTGTTCCTTTTCTTCACTCTCCTCTTGCTTTACCACCACCTCCTCCTCCTCCTCCTCCTTCTCTTCCTTTACCACCTCCTCCTCCTCCTCTTCCTTTACCTCCTCCTCCTCTTCCTTTTCTTCACTCTCCTCTTCCTTTACCTCTTCCTCTTCCTTTTCTTCACTCTCCTCTTCCTTTACCTCCTCCTCCTTATTTCTTCCCTCTTTTTTCCTTTCCTTCCCTTCCTCCTAATCATGTTCATCATCTTTTTCTTATGATTCTTTTACTTCTTTTTCTTTTATTTTCTTCTTCTTCCCTCCAATCATTGTTCTCCCTTCAGTTACGGACACACCATTCATTCTTTTCGGACCATGAAGCTTATTGTTTTGTTTTTGTCCCTCCCCTCTCTAGAATCACCTTCACCTTTTTGTGTATATCTATCCGTAATAACTACTCATTAATCTCAGACAACGACTCTTTCTTTCTTTCTACAATTTCTACCATTTAAATACTCCTCCTTTTCCCACATTTTTTTTCTGTTCGTATTCCCACTGCCATTACATCCACATCCGTCACAAAAAACGGCTGAGGTGAGTTAAGAAAATAATGGTGATGCGAATTCACTCTAAGATGTCAAGGTCAATATTTTATTTTTATATAATATTATATATAGTCAAGCAGAAATGCAACCTTACTGTACTTCAATCACAACTCAATGAATATCAGATTTCGCAGTAAGAGAGAAAGAGCGTTATGACTAACTGCTGGGGTTGTACTGTTGTAGATTATTTGATAGTCTTTATATGTATATCCCTGAAACACCTTGTCTGATTAGCGTCCAAAATACTGTAGTGTTCCTCGCTTATTAAACCTTCCTCTTTATCTTCATCTCCATACTTCACCCTTCTTTTTCTTTTCTTTTCTTCATATTTTATCTTCCTTCCCTTCCTCTCTTCCCTCTTTTCTTCCGTAATCTCCCCTCCGATCCTCTCCTTTATTATTTCCTCTTCTTCCCCTCTAAAGTACTTTAGTAATAGTTTTCTCGTCTTTGTTCACTGCCCTTGATAGCTTTACCCTCTTCTCTCTCTTCTTATCTGCTCCTTCCATATATCAAATCGGAAATTATTATGAGTTGTACACTAATCTATCGTATTTTCCATTTTTCCTAGTTGTAATTCGGTTATACATTATTTTTCGTTTTGCTGTAACCTTAAGACAGTACTGTATTTAGCTCACTAACAAGCAATCTCACGCACGTTCACATGGATAATTTTGGATAACATGGGTATTTTTGTATTTATTTCTCTCCATTTCCCCTTACTTCGTCTTTCTGTCTCCACACCACATCGTCTCTTTAACCTTTTCACCACTTCTTTCCTCATATTCACTTCACCTCCACGCATCTCCCT
>JAWQEG010006645.1:7500-27657 GCA_033782935.1 Petrolisthes cinctipes | reverse complement strand
TGTGAAATCGTGTAATATACAACGAATTCGGCGTCTACGTTGATCACTCCCCACTGCACGTGGAGGTAATTCAGGCAAGGGAAGCTGACGAACGAGTGTGTCCTTCCTTCAAGTGTCCTGTTCCAACTGACCCAATTCTTCCTCCTTAACTGGTTCAAAATTTCTCTGACTCCTCCTCCTATTTTTGTTCGTTTTTCCTAACTGGCTACGATTTTACATGGTACCCTCTCATTCCTTAGTTATACCTGCAATTGCAATTTACCTATGGCGTGCTAATAATTCCCGATAATTCCCCTCCACTTCACGATCATTTGCAATACCATAAGTTACCCTGGTAGCATAATTTATCAATACAAGATGTACTTAATGTACGAACACCTATATGACTGAATGTGACAAATTCAGTTGAAACCCAGCCTTCCTGACCCTTTTCTAATTACCTGGTCTATTTTCGGATACTACCAGCGGATTAAGACTACCTGCAGATTAACCCGCACCCATCTCCTTTGTCTCATGAATGGAATATTCCAGAACCTTCTCTAGAACATTCTATATTGAGACCAGTATGGAATTTTCCACTCTCTGTAATTCAAATTACGTCACGAGTATTATGTCTGACTCGTGACAATAACATTACATCACATTGTTAAAAGGATGCTAACGAAACTTTTTTTTTACCGACTGTACAGTTGGCCACATGAATCCTGACACAGGCTATTTGGAAAGAGGTCATTTTTCTGGAATACTGCAATGAATGTGTGTGTGTGTACCAAGTGACTCGGTGATTAGCAAAACAACAAACCTAATAATAACGTTGTATTGCAGTTACATAGTCTTACATTTTCTATATGTTGTAAACCCTTGAAAACTATAGTGTGTGTGTGTGTGTCAGACCCTCCCCAGTAAATAATATAAAGCTTTTATTTTTACAATTACAATTTTTTGGTTGTTGGACTAGAATAAATGTTACAAGAACGTGAAATTCTCGTAAGGGGGGGGGGGACAGTGTTGGTAAATCTGGAGCAACTGATTCGTCCAAACAATTCCAAGCAACAGAACACCATTAGTTTTGTTCATATGGTCCTGTTTCCTGGCGTATATACTTTGGAGGAATCAAGGCACTCCAATGTAACAAAAGTGAAAATTACCCCCTTAACTTTCTGCTGACTATGTAGTGTATAAATAACTTAGTGGTTCCCGACTTACTATAAATATGATGTAGCCAACTCCATTATATCAAACTCCAGGATGAGACAAGATAAATAATGTACAGTCGCGGCACATAATAGTCCTTCTTGATCAGGGTGTAAGGGGAAGTCTGGTGGTCAAGGATTATGTGCAGCGACTGTACGAGTAATATTTTAGCGCTATGAATATCTTAGTAGCGTTCTTAGCAGTAAATAACTTTCAACTTGTTTATACTTCCTATGCCATCCACGTCGTTGTTGTTGTTGTTGTTGTTGTTTCACTCCTTTATATCATCTTGCGGACATATTAAATAAGGGGAAATTTTTTTTGTGTTGGTAACTCTGGAGAAACTGAATCCTCCAAACTATTCCAAGCAACAGAACACAATTATTTTTGCTTGCTCTTCTGGTCCTGTTTGTTTCCTGGCATACTTTGGAGGAATCAAGGCATTCCAATGTAACAAAAGTGAAATACCCCTTTAATTAAATCGATACACTTCAAACTGGCCCCTTTTTTTTTCAAGCATAAATACACAAACAAAATAAAAGTGACATGGATTTGTTTTAATTAAGGGGATTGTATACTTTTGATAGATTGGAGTGCCTTGATTCCTCCAAAGTATGCCAGGTAACAGACCCAGATGAAGAAAAATAATGGTATCCTGTTGCTTGGAATAGTTTGGAGGATTCAGTTGCTCCAGATTTACCAACACAACAGACCCAGATGGAAAAAAAAAAAAAAATGGTATCCTGTTGCCTGGAATAGTTTGGAGGAATTGTTTACTCTAGATTTACCACCCAAAACAATGTGCTATATAGGCCTAACCCCTAAGTTCTTTAATTTACCTTTAGTACAAGTCCTAACCAACACTCTGGGGAACGTTGCCGCTAAAGATCAACATTAAGTTATTTGATACATGGTGTGATATTAATACGAGTAAAATATATGTAAACAATAACTGCAGTAATATTATGAAAAATAACAAAGACAACATTGATAATAATATGAAAGAATAATGATAATAATAATAATAAAAAGAAGAATAACAATAACAAGAATAACAACAACAATAACAATAACAACAACAATAAGAATAATTATAATAATAATAATAAACATATTGTACAGTGGGCGGGAAAAGATCCACCACCCCACCCAGCCCCATGACACCCACCCACCCAATAAGCCCCACAACACCCACCCACCCAATCAGCCTCACGACACCCACCCACCCCACCCAGCCCCACGTCACCCACCCACCCCACCCAGCCCCACGACACCCACCCTCCCAGCCCCACGATACCCACTGACACAAGCCCATGAACACCACAACAACCCAGAGAGGCCGGGTTCGAATCCCCGGTCAGGTGGAGACAATTTGGGATTGTTTCCTTAAACGTTGTAACCCCTGTTCACCTAGCAGAGAATAGGTACGGGACGTAAGTCGAGGAGTTGTGACCTCGCCATCCCTGTGTATGAAAAGGTTCCAGCCTTACCCAAAGATCGGTCACTAAGAGCTCTGAGTTCATTCCAGGAGGGTAATAGTTGGTGAGAACGTGATCAAGACCGTAGGTGAAATCGTAGGTCCATTTCTCAAAATATTTTAGTTACCCTCATAACACTTTCTTCTTCAAAAATTCTTACATAGAAAATTTATTGAATGGTGGACTGACTTAATATACTATGAACACAAAATATTCTTACATTATTATTCTTGACGTATCTGTTCCCCTTTTTCTTATTATTACAACAATTGTTTTCCTTTTTTGGTATTATTACAGAAGTACTGTGTTTTTGGCTAGGGCCGCGCAGTGTTACCACATCTGGCTAGGTCCCGGGAATTTGCCCCGGTCACTTTATGATAGTTTACACCGGTTATATCCCGGTGATTTGCCCAGGTTATGTCCCGGTAGTCTGCTGTGGTCTAGGTTAGGTTAGGTCAGACTACTTTCCAAATTATGTTTGTAAAACGGGGCATCTCCGAGAGAAACACCATAGATGAAAAGTGTCTTAGAATGGTCCAAAATAGTAATGATACTAAAATATACAATATAGTGAACCCAGTATTTCTGTAAATTTACCTTTTATTTATATTTTTATTATTAGTTACACAGAATCATCCATCTATATGCCGCATGTGGTCAGAACTAATACAAGTGGAAAATTTAATCAATTAATTAAGAGTAGTTGTATTTAATGAATTTGTGACAGAAATAACCAATAAGGAAATGACGGACACTCGCAATCCAAAATATTTATCCAGGCTTGCTTCGAATAGCTTGATCGAGTATTAAGCGAACTCAAGCAAATACGAAATAGGATAAGCGTTGTAATTGGTTCACTACTATGACACATGATTCGAAATTTTAACAAGACCTGGATACAAATTTTGGAGTCGACCTTAGGAATTCGTACACAGAGCATAGGTTAAACTGGACCTTTAATTAATCTACACATACTGTAGGCATTGTTCTGATGACTGATTCAAGTATGAGCCAAATAACATTACTAGAAAAGTTTGATGTTAAAAAGTTATTATACAAAATTTTGTAGTTGTTACGACCCCTTGATGTTCCAGTGGTGTATACTAATTCCTGAGGCCGACTGTACATGTATTAAGAAATATATTTGATACTGATTGACAGAAAAGAATTAATGGGAGTGCTTATGGACAAACGCTTGACTAATACCCAATAATACTGTACTGAGTGTTCGGATTTGTACTAAGGTAAATAATAATAATAATAATAATAATAATAATAACACACACACATACACAAAACTCGTAAGGGTCAATAACCTACTGATCCGGGACACAACTTGAATGAATCTCTCCCTGAAGAGAGAGAGAGAGATAAGTAACACGAGGAGGAGGGGTGAACGAACAGAGAGAGAGAGAGAGAGAGAGAGAGAGAGAGAGGTAACGCCACTCTAATATATATATATATATTACTCAACTGTGTTACGTGTATTATCTACAGTCTTTCCGTTGTGTCGTATTATTTTTAATTAGAATCTCGTGTGTAATTCTTATATAAACATTTCCCTTGATAAAATGTAACGTAGCAACACCAGATATAATTAGCAAACACCAGTTATAATTTGCAAACATGTAGTATCTAATTTTAGTTCTTTATTTATTTATTTATTTATTTTTCATTTTCAAAGTGTTGGTTAAAAGCTGCTGACGGCAACTTATTATATGTACGGTTGGCCACAGAAATTCCGACACATGCAGGCTATATGGAAAGAGAGGTCATTATTCTGGAAGTACTGCAATGAAAGGCCTACCAAGTGTCTCGGTGATTGCAAAAACTACAAACCTAATAATAATAATAATAATAATAATAATAATAATAATAATAATAATAATAATAATAACAATAATAACAATAACAATAACAATAACAATAATAATAATAACAATAATAACAATAATAACAATAACAATAACAATAACAATAATAATAATAATAATAATAAATAATAATAATAATAATAATAATGTTGTATTGCAGTTACGTTGTCTTACATTTTCTATATGTTGTCAACCCTTGAAAACAAACTACAGCGTTTTTACGAATTCTTATGGCCAATAGTTTAGTGATGATTAATTGTCTAGTCAACACCTTCCAATGAAATAGCCTCGATCAATAAATTATGTTGGTTTCTGTAATATTGGTTCATAAAATTCACACAAAATAGTTCACTTTGATTAACCACAGACAGAACTTTTGATGGTGACTGTACATAGATACCCTACATGGTTCGTTGTCCCGTGGTACCCTCCCTAACTAACGCAGGTGGTGTTTGGGGGGAGTGTATAGTGAGTGTTGGTGGTGGTGAATCTGGAGTAAATGATTCCTTCAAACTATTCCAAGCAACAACAGACCTCTATTGTTTTTGTTAATCTGGTCCTGTTTCCTGGCATACTTTGGAGGAATCAAGGCACTCCAATGTACCAAAAGTGTAGTATCCTTTTAAGGGTGTTGGTAAATCTGGAGCAAATGATTCCTTCAAACTATTCCAAGCAACAACAGACCTCTATTGTTTTTGTTAATCTGGTCCTGTTTCCTGGCATACTTTGGAGGAATCAAGGCACTCCAATTAATGTCCCAAGTGTTAATTACCCCCTGAATTAAGAAAAGATCAAAGCAGTTTATTAACACATGCATACGACTTTAGTTTATACGAGTCATTGAAGAATTTACGAGTTACTGAAACAAGTATTATGGACAAGAAGTTATTATTAAAAAAGTTTACTTACGAGTGAGTGTAGGCGAGGAGGGAAAAGAAGGAGAGGAAGTTATGTCACTGTCGGTACGTACGTATTTTGAAATGTGTGTGTGTGTTGAGTGTGTGTGTGTGTGTGTTGTGTGAGTGTGTGTGTGTTGTGTGAGTGTGTGTGTGTTGTGTGTGTGTTTTGTGTGTGTGTGTGTTTTTTTTTGTGTGTGTGTGTGTGTGTGTGTGTGTGTGTGTGTGTGTGTGTGTGTTTTGTGTGTCTGTGTGTATGTTGTTTGTGTGTGCGTGTGTGTGTGTTTTGTATGTGTGTGTGTGTGTTTTGTGTGTGTTGTGTGTGTGTGTGTGTTAATTTCCGCTGTGGACTGGAAATACCCTCGACTCCACCAACATCAACCAACACTCCAGCCACACATTCACTACCTGAAATAAATTAATACAGTACCATTAGTCTTATGAATAATTAAACATAAAATTGCAACGTATAAACGCATATTTGTATATTTTCCATGTGTTTATATATATATTTAATGTGTTTATATAGATTTGTATTCTTGCAGTTATTTATTATCTAGCCAGCTTCGGATTCTTGATGTAAATGGCTTAGAATATTGTATTATTTTCTCACTAAAACATATAGTATTGTTTCTATCGGAGGAAAGCACTTACTACATGGCTGGCGTGACCAAGCTCGATATTATTATAATGAATTTCTCTCTCTCTCTCTCTCTCTCTCTCTCTCTCTCTCTCTCTCTCATACACACACACTTTTCATTGGGCCAGTACTTACCCACACGCATACATATTTTCCATGAGAGAGAGAGAGAGAGAGAGAGAGAGAGAGAGAGAGAGAGAGAGACTGACTATCTAAATATCCATGATAACAGTAGAAAAATATAAAAACAGTAAGAAAAAATAAAACAATTTAACTCACCTACCAAAACACCAACTGGACACAACATTGATAAAAACAAAATATATATATATACTGCGATAACACTTGACATTTATTAAGGGAGTGTATAGAAGTGCTGATAAATTTGGAGCAACTGATTCCTCCAAACTATTCCAAGCAACAACAGGCCACCATTATTTGGATTTAATCTGGTCCTGTTTCCTGTCATATTTTGGAGGAATCGAGGCACTCCAAAGTACAAAAAGTGTATTAACCCCTTAATTAAAAGGCCCGCCCCTGTGATGTAGTCAGAAAATTGGAGGTAAACAAGTGGTTGAATTATTGCCACGAAACAAACACACAATTATGGAAGGAGATTGTGTGTGTGTGTGTGTGTGTGTGTGTGTGTGTGTGTGTACAATATACCCTCTTATTAACCACCTTCCCCATAATGATGATGATTATACGAGTGATGGATATTAATACGAATCATCATCATCATCATCACTGAGCAAAACCAACCAACCAACCAACCAACCGGATTCGACGCTTTTTCTGCCACTGTAAATGGATCGTAGACTTTGATAACTCACGTGACAATTGTATCCTGCATTATTGCATTTTGATAATATTATTCATGGTGTCACACGAACGAAAATTAAGGCTAAAACAATAATAATAATAATAATAATAATAATAATAATAATAATAATAATAATAATAATAGTAGTAATACTAGTAATAATAATACTACTACTAATACTAGTAATAGTAATAATAATAATAATAGTTATAATAATAATAATGTGTTGGTAAATCTGGAGCAACTGATTCCTCCAAACTATTCCAAGCAACAAAACACTATTATTTTTGCTCTTCTGGTCCTGTTTCCTAGCATACTTTGGAGGAATCAAGGCACTCCAATGTACCAAAAAAGAATTACCAACTTAACTCACTCTCTCACTCGTGGTATACTTCCCATGCATATTACGACGTCACTTCCTTTCTTTCAATGTTACCGGATTTCCAGGTGGTGGTGGTGGTGGTGTGTAAGTCATAAGTTTTCATAATTCCTCCTCACACAGTGTTACACATCCAGACTGATTGATTCTATACATGGTAAAGGTAAAAATAATGTTTCTCCTAAATTTTGAGTAACATTTTCTCAGTCAGTCTCATCGTGACTGTAATAATTTCCTTTGGCATTCAATATTACCAATGTACGACCAATATTAGGATGGATATGACCTTCCCTCCTTTTACAGTACCATTCCTTTAAGTCTAGTGATCTCAATATTATCCTTCCAGTATTACCGTAACTTCATCCTTCCTTTATTTACTACCTCCGTCTTACTATCCTCTCACCATACGTCATACCAAACCTTTTACTTCCGTCGGGTTGTTAGTAGAAATATTCGTTCTCATTAAATATTAATATACTTTGGGTTCCTACTCTTTGCTTCACATTAACTTTGCTTCACACTTACTACCTCTGTCTTTTACTGTCCACTCACCACACACGTCATACCAAAAATTTTCCTTCCGTAGGAGTGTAAGTAGAAATATTCGTTCTCAAAAATAAAATTATATACTTTGGGTTCCTACTTTTTGCTTCACACTAAACATGTCACGCAACTTTGGTGTATAATGGTGATGATAGCCGGGATGTCTGGTATACAAAGCAATACGTATTCTAATGTATTAGATGGTAGACGGATAAGATATACATCAAGGTAGGGTATTAACATATAACATGTATATATAAACACATACTGCATGATCAATGTATCACGTCTCCTACGTTTATATTATATTCTGTGGCAGCTTGTGTTGGAAATCTGTATACAGTTGGTTGACTGCACGTCATTTTTGGACAGAAGTTAAATATTCATAACTTCATTAACTGTAATGAAGCGACCTCCGGGTTTTTGGCTTTAATAATTTATACGTAAAAATGTGGCCCCAGTGGAATTTTGAATAAAACAGGATAATGGTATCTGGCAAGAAGATATGATCTTGCATTCCTGCCAGACGTATAATGATTTTATCTATATTTGATATATTCACTTTACCTTTGATGTTTTATGGTCTGTTTGTGTATATTTCACATTACTTGAGAGGTTCTAATGAATGTTGATGTCAGAATATAGATGCGTATAAGTAAATACCGTACAAACCTCTGGCACGCCCAGCCTTCCCCTTGAATATGGACTGTTTTGAAGCCTTCAGCATCCATTTTGTTACGTAGCTGTGAGAAGGCCTTCCGCGAAATTAGCGCTTCATTTGTCGATTAATCCAACCAATGTAGCTTTCACTCCGCTTATGCAAATGCTCACATGGGCTGGTAGTGGTCATTTCTCCACCCAGACCCAACTGTGGCTCCCTTGTGGCCGCGGTTCAAGAGCCTTAACGCCCTTCAGTCTTGAGGCGAAGGTCGTGCGGAGAGGACGTGCGCGACAATTTCATCCTAGTGTTGGATTAAAACCTTCTAATAAAACACAGACCGCAGACAACATGGGGGTTTGTTGTTACACATTCCTCAAGTTCGTCGTCATGATCTTCAACCTCCTTTACATGGTGAGTATCTTGGGGTACTGGGGGGAGGGGTTTTGGGGGGTATTTTTAAGGTCCTCCCTCCCCCCATCACTACGCATTGACCACACCCGAAGCTTTAGCCAACCATCCTCCTCCTCCACTTTCCTTGTTATTTAGTGCTTTCCTTTCTTTCTGACAACCTCCCGTGGCCCAATCAATGACGTGAAGTGACAGCCTAACCCCATGAAACAGGCCCAGTGCGGGGGGAGGAGAAATGTGGGAGAGAATCAGTATTTAAAGTAGGATAGGTTGGCTTGTATGTACTGGGTTGGGAGTGAGTGAGTGAGAGAAAAAGACGCCAAGTGCTCCCTCCCTGCCTCTCCCTGTCTACCTTCCTCTCTGCTTCCCTGACTGTGCTTCCTCCCTGCCTCTCCCTGCCTTCCTTCCTTCCTTCCTGGTTGTGCTCTCCCTTCCTCCATTCCTTTTGCCTGTGCTTCCTCCCTTCCTGGGTTATCTCCCTTCATCCCTGCCTGTGTTCTATCCCTTCCTCCTTGCCTGTGTTCTCTCCCTTCCTCAATTCCTCTTGCCTGTGCTTCATCCCTTCATCCCTGCCTGTGTTCTCCATTCCTCCCTGCGTGTGATCTCTCCCTTCCTCCCTGCCTACCTTTCTTCTGGCTGTGCTCCCTCCCTTCTTCCCTGCCTCCCTGCTTCCCTGCTTGTGCTTCCTCCCTCCCTGCCTCCGTTGCCTACCTTCCTTCTTTTCTGCCTGCTTGTGTTCCATCCCTTCCTCCCTGCCTGTGCTTCATCCCTTCTTCCCTGCCTGTGTTCCCTCCCTCCCTACTTGTGTTTACTCCCTTCCTCCTCTCCCTCCCCCCCCCTCTCTGAGTGTATGTCGTGTAAAGTCTGAGATTTTACCCTCTTGTTTTGTAACCCTTGGGCGTTCGTGTGTGTGTGTGTATTTTCTATTCCATTACTATATATGCCGCTATCCTAATGTGTGCATGAAATATTACAAAGATTTCGATCAAAGAGATGAAAGGTCACACTGACATTTAAAAGCTCGGTTGGTATGGTAGGCAAGAGAGAGAGAGAGAGAGAGAGAGAGAGAAGGGATAAAAGAGGAGAGAGAGAGAGAGAGAGTAGGGATAAAAGAGGAGAGAGAGAGAGAGAGTGTAGGGATAAAAGAGGAGAGAGAGAGTAGGGATAAAAGAGGAGAGAGAGAGAGAGAGAGTAGGGATAAAAGAGGAGAGAGAGAGAGAGAGTAGGGATAAAAGAGGAGAGAGAGAGAGAGAGAGAGTAGGGATAAAAGAGGAGAGAGAGAGTAGGGATAAAAGAGGAGTGAGAGAGGTTAAGGAACGGAAGGTAAGTCTAGGATGCACCTTAAAGAGAGTAAAGTGAAACCAGCGTACATCGTCGTTCCTCATCGATTTTTTTTTAACGTATTATCGAGTATAAGTTAAGTATTCAGGTGACCTATAGGAAGGGGCCTTGTTGTGCTACTGTCCATGTAAAGGTTAGGAAAGGTATATATAAACAGGAAAGGAATATATAGGCTGTCAATAATATGGTCGTGTTCTGGCAGGTTAGGCTAGTGATTGATCATGGGGAAGAATTAGGCTACAATTAAAGTTATAGCCTAAGTGATATTGATTTGAGTTTTAGTGCGCAGGGATATGATGTAAGGGTAATGGAGGATTGATTTAACTGTTAGCTCTTTACATTTTATATTTTTTTTAGTGACGTTAGTAGGGCAGGAAATGTACATAGCCTAGCCTAATCTATGAACCCCACTTATTTTTTCTTCACTCCAAAAAGATAGAGTACCGGTAGATAACTGTGTGTGTTAGATTAAATAGGATGGTTTGTTGTTCCCGTGTTTGTGATGCCTTGGAAACCATCACTTATATCTTTATAGTTAATGGCGTAATTTAGTTATTTGCGTAATATTAAAAATGAGGCACACAGTAGGCGATCAGTAGTAGCCATGGTTGGTTGGTGAATATGGTAGTATATATGGTTTTAGAATGGGACCTTCAGTGAATTATCAGCATGGCTATATATAAATAATTCCTCTTCGGTGTTGATTCACAAAGTATGGTTGAGAATGGAAGAGCAGTACAGTTAATACAATATACTTTTTATATACTATAGGCCAATGGGGTCATAATACGTTTAGGTACACGACTAGGCCTTTATACTGTAGGTTCAGTAACTAACAAGGGAAGAACGAGTAACATACAACAGACCCAAATTCTCAAGATGTAAGTAGGCTTTATATATTTTATTTTTTTACTGATTTATAGACAGACGGTGAGGGTAAAACTTTATATTTATTTTTTACTTATTTATATTATAGACAGACGGTGAGGGTAAAATTGCCTAGGCCTATTCGTAACTGCACAGGACATAAGGGAGGAAAATAGGAATTACAGGTACCGTATTATGAATTTCTGCATAAAGGAAAAAGTACAGTTGTTTCACTTACAGGCGATACACTGTTATTTGGATTTCAGTATATAAAAATGAAGCATGTTAAGGGGACACAGTACATTTTTGATTCCTCCAAAGTATGCCAGGAAACAGGACCAGATTAAGAAAAATAATGGTGGCCTGTTGCTTCGAATACTTTGGATGAATCAGTCACTCCAGATTTACCAACACTGTACAACCCTTTAACTGGTAAATTCCACACCTTTCCTACATCAGTGAAAATATGAGCACCAGAAAAAAATGCAGGGGATTACTAAAATTCAGTGATGTAAAACGAAGCCCTCTCCCTAGAAGCAATATTATCCTGCTATTGTGTGTTTTGTTATTGTGGGAAAAAGCAGATTAACCTACTTGTACACACACACACACACACACACACACACACACACACACACACAAAATGGAGATACCTGAAAATGTTCCCTATATATCTTTCAGTAAATCTGTAACATTCCATTTATTCTTTTACACAGTAACTCTTATCATACTAACGTATGAAGATGTAAAAAAATAAAGCATACAAGTTAGATTCCAGTACTTATATTACGGGTTTGGTCTCCTAAATTCAAATGGAAGTTAATTGTCAAGGAATTTTTTTTTTTTTTTTGTGGAGTTTGGGAACGAGTGGTCGATTAGGCTAGGCTAGTTTTGCAGGCTTCTGTAAACCCTTCCTCTACACCCTTCCCCCCCAAAAAAATAAAATAAATGAATAAATAGAATAAAAACACTCGTATCAGACCACGTATGACACACATTCACACTTGCATAAACGCTTTTAAGGGGGAGGGGAAATGTGGAGGGGTGAAAGTGGATGAGGTGTGTGTATGGGGGGGGATGGATGAGGTGTGTATGTGGGGGGTGGATGAGGTGTGTATGTGGGGGGGGGAAGTGGATGAGGTGTGTGTTGGGGGGAAGTGGATGAGGTGTGTGTGTGGGGGGGGGGAAGTGGAGGAGGTGTGTGTGAGGGAGGAGGGGGGGGTAGAATTATAGAGGGTGGAGATATATAGAGGGTGGAGATATATCGAGTGGGGGGAGATTGATGGAGGAAGTGGGACTTATATGTTAGAAAAATGAAGTAAGTAAATCTGATATACCGTTACCATACTTATAAATTTGATACACACGACCTCGGTTACTGTTATTGCACGCCCTTGGTGAAATTATAACCAACACTCACATTAAAGGTTATATTATTAGTAGATCATTAATAAAGCTACACACACACACACACACACACACACACACAAATAATAATAATAATAATAATAATAATAAAAAAATACCGGTAATAATAATAAATGGCATTAGAATCTTACGCAACGTACCTGTACTCACAAGGCCATTAATGAGAGCCTTCGAACACACACACACACGATAAATAATAATAAATGTCTTTATAATCTTACACAACGTACCGGTATACTCACAAGACAATGAGATCCTACACACACACACACACACACACACACACACAGCTAATAAGAGGCTTGCCACCCTCCTTCCTTGGCACTATCATCAGCCTGAAAACAACCTCTTATTCCCGTGTCTCCGGGTAATTCGCTGGGACAATAGGTTGGTGATGAAATACTGGACTGCACTCATGGAAAGCAGGCGTTGGGAATATATATACCTGTATCTATTTTGTGTGTGTGTCTGTGTGTGAGTGTTGCGAAAGTGTTCAACAAGCATTGCAGTAAACAAACAGGAGCACTGAATGTCTTGGTTGTGTTGGTTAATGTTACTTAATATTAAATGGCCTCTGGTGTTGAATGCATATAAGGAAGGAAAGAAAGTGCTGCATGGAAAGGGGCAATTAAGTGTGGTTGGTGTTGCTTAATATTAAATGCCTCTGGTGTTGAATACATAAGGAAGGAAAGGGGAAAGTAAGAAAAGAAAGGGGAAAGTAAGGAAAAAAGGGTAAAGAAAGGGGAAAAAAAGGGTAAAGAAAGGGGAAAAGAAAGGAAAGAAAGGGGAAAGTAAGGAAAATAAGGGGAAAGCAAGGTAGAAAAGAAGGGAAAGCAAGGTAGAAAAGAAGGGAAAGGAAGGAAAGAAGGAAGGAAAGAAAGGGGAAAGTAAGGAAAGAAAGGGGAAAGTAAGGAAAGAAAGGGGAAAGTAAGTGTGTTGGTGGTGGTGGTGGTCGTGTTATGTAGCCTCCCAGAAAAGAAGAACAGTATATATGTAACTTATAGGTTAATGTGTTGTAGAAAATATGGTTATGGGATGGTGTTGAATTATGATGCTTATGTGCTGGAAGGTGTAGCCAATTCAGAGGTTGTAAGGAAAGAAGCTATATTGTTGAAAGAAGCTATCCTGTTGTAAGGAAAGAAGCTATACTGTTGAAAGAAGCTATACTGTTGTAAGGAAAGAAGCTACTGTATATATACTGTTTAAAGAAGCTATATTGTTGTAAGGAAAGAAACTATACTGTTGAAAGAAGCTATACTGTTGAAAGAAGCTATACTGTACTGTTTGGTTGTTGGTATAATGTTCAGGTTTTGTTAGACATAGTTTACATTGCATTATTATGAAATTTGGAGAGCATGGTGATGGTGCAAAAGTGTACCATATTCGAAAAGCAATGGAATAAGTTTACATTGCATTATTATGAAATTTGGAGAGCGTGGTGATGGTGCAGAAGTATACTGGTATTCGAAAAGTAGGCTAATGGAATAAATAACATTGTGATAGGCTGTTAAGGGACCCTGTGATGTAGTCAGAAAATTGGAGATAAATGAGTCCTTCAAATATTGCCACGAAACACACACACCTATATGGAAGGAGCTTGTTTCGTGGCATGGTCAGGAGGAATCAGAAGCCTCCAATTTTCGTACACAATCACAGGGTCCTTAAAAGGGGAGTAGGCTAATGATGCTTTGCCAGTGTTTAGTATTTCGAAATCTAGGTATGGTCTTAAAAGTTGTTGGCTAAATATGAGTAGGCCTATATATATATAATCATAACAATTTATACTGTGTTTTTTCAAGGACGTAGCGTTACCGTAGTAGGCTATAGAAAGTGTCGTGAGTGTTTAGTCGTATAGCCTACTTGAGAAGACGTAGATGTAAAAAAAAAAAAAAAAAAAAAAAAAAAAAATAATACCGGTACTAAAATATAAAAAATAGAAAGGAAAAATATTTAGGTTTCTAGTTTCACAAAGGTCGGGTTCCAAGTAATTAGCTATATACGACGTAAAATATAAAGTAGAAATGTGTGTGTGTGTGTGTGTGTGGTGGAGTGAGACCAGCTGGTTTCTTGTCTGCTTCACTGACCTACAAACGGGATATATATAATTGGTATGATTAGCCTGTGTGTGTGTGTATAATGATGACCTCCTGGTATTTGACCTCTGGACGACCAATGAGGGTTTACTTGTCACTTTCCATCGTCTAGTGTTTGTTTATACAAGAAGACTAAAGGCGTTTGTTGTTGTTTATGGGTCAAATGAAATACTGTCTTTTTTTTTTTTAGCACTCAAAAAAAAGAAAAAAGAAAGAAAAAAAAAGTGGTCTGTAAATGTTTGTTGGTGAAGCTTATAGAGGCTGGATGATGATGCTTTTGTTGTTGTTGTTGTTTATGGGTCAAATGAAATACTCTAAGGTACTTTTTTTTCACGACCAGCACTCAAGAGAAAACTGAAAAAATGGTCAGTAAATGTTTGTTATTGAAGCTTATAGAGGCTGGATGATGCTGAATGATGATGTAGTTGTTTTTGTTATTGTTGTTTTTGTTGGTGGTGGTGGAGGTGGTAGTGAGATTGGACCTGTGTAATGTGTACTGTATGTAAGTATGTATGTATGTTTTTTTTTTTTTTTTTTTTTTTTTTTTTTTTTTTTGAGTCAGTAATGTGTAGTAAGATGTGGGTGCGTGGGGATGGGACTGTATGTATGTATGTATTTGAGAGTCGGTAAGCAGGAGTAAGATGTGGGTGGGGGTGGGGGTTAGGGGTTAGGGTTGGGGTGGGGGGGTGCTTGGGAGTTTGGCTGGAGGAGGGATATATTATAATTACACTTTTGGTCTAAGGAAGGGATAGAAGCGAAGGAAGGAAGGAAGGAAGGAACAGGAGAGAGAGGAAGGGAAAAGATAATCACGAAGGAAGGATGAAGGGGGGAAAATGATGAATAATTACAAGGCACACGGAAAATGAGAAGGGAGGAAGTACAGGGAAAGGTGGATAACGAGAGAGATGGAAAGAATTAAGTTAAGGTGAAGGTCGGGTGAAGAATGAATGGAGCGGGGTCAGAGGGGATGAGAAGGAGGAGAAGAGAACGTGAATAACTGAGGTGGAAAGCAGGGAAAGGAGAGAGAGAGAGAGAGAGAGAGAGAGAGAGAGAGAGAGAGAGAGAGAGAGAGAGAGAGAGAGAGATGAATAAAATTATATATTATTTGAGGGGAAGGAATGAGGGCAGTACAGAGGAGAAAAAGGGGAAGGAGGAGAAAGAGTGGAAAGGAGGAGGAGGAGAAAAAGAGGAAAGGGGGAGGAGGAGAAAGAGTGGGAAGGGAGAGGGAAGGAGGAGGAGAAAGATAGGGTAGAGAGAGGGAAGGAGTTGGAGGAGAAAAAGAGGAAAGGAGAAGGAGGAGAAAAAGAGGGAAGGAGTGGGAGGAGAAAGAGTGGGAAGGAGGAGAAAGAGAGTAAAAGAGGAGAAAGAGAGAAGGGCAAGGAAGGTCTAGAAAGTTGAGGCATGCAGTATGTAAATATCTTCGGTTTCTTCACTCTTCATATTTATTATCCTCTTCCTCTCCATCTCATATTTGTTACTTTATTCACTATTCATCCACTCATATTTATCCACTCATATGTATACACTCATATCTAGGCCTATCCACTTATTTTTATCCACTCATTTTTATCCACGAATATCTATCCACGAATATCTATCCACTTATATCTATCCACGAATATCTATCCACTCATTTTTATCCACGAATATCTATCCACGAATATCTATCCACTTATATTTACTGCTTTATTCACTATATATTTATTTACATATTTATTCAAAGATCTGTATTTGAAGAACCTCCTTTTCAAATCCTCCTCTTCGTGTCTCGTTCTAGGTTAGGCTAATTTTTTTTTTTTTTTTTTTTTTTTTTTTTTTTGCGTCAGGATATTTTATACTTTTCGCTTCTTCAGTGTATTACCGGTATTTGTATATTTCTCTCGCTGGTCAGGGAGTTATGGGAAGTGGAAGGAAAAGCCAACAGAGAAAAGGAGGAGAAAGAGAGTAAAAGAGGAGAAAGAGTAGAAAGGAGGAGAAAGTAGAAAGGAGGAGAAAGAGTAGAAAGGAGGAGAAAGTAGAAAGGAGGAGAAAGAGTAGAAAGGAGGAGAAAGAGAGTAGAAAAGAGGAGAAAGAGAGTAAAAGAGGAGAAAGAGAGTAAAAGAGGAGAAAGGGAGTTAAAAATGGGAAGTGGAAGGAAAAGCCAACAGAGGAAAAAAATATTGAGGAAAGGATGAAGATGAAGGGAGCTGCTGACAGAAAGGAAAGGCAGCAAGCAAAGAAGAGAAACAGGAATAAAGGAGATGAGAGAGTGAGCGAATAAAGGCTTGGTTGGAATCTGAAGATGAAAGAGGGAAGGCGCATGGTTGAAGATGAGAGAGAGAGAGAGAGAGAGAGAGAGAGAGAGAGAGAGAGAGAGAGGGGGGGGGGAGGGAAGGGTTCAGAGAGGACTTAAGAATGTGCGAGGGAGAAAGGAATTTTTTTGGGGCAACATATTAACGATAGATTGATTAAATATAAAGATAAAAAGGAGAGAGAGAGAGAGAGAGAGAGAGAGAGAGAGAGAGATTGTTGCTGTTGATTGTTTACCAGCAGAGAGAGAGTGAGAGAGAGAGAGGTTGTTGTTGATTGGTTTACCAGCAGAGAGAGAGAGAGAGAGAGAGAGAGAGATGAGATGATGCAGTGAGGAGGAGGGAGGCGAAGGTGAGTTGAGACAGTTTTTGCGACGAGATGAAAGGAAGGAGGAAGGTTGTGGAGGGGGGAAGGGGAGAGGGGTAGAGGGGAGAGGAAGGGGGGGAGGGGTAGGGGGAAGGGAGAGAGGGAGAGGGGTAGGGGGAAGGGAGAGAGGGAGAGGGGTAGGGGAGAAGGGAAAGGGGGAGGGGAGAGGGGGAGGGGATGAGAAGCTGAATAATTTAAGTGTATCGTGGGTAAAGGTGATAGTTGCTTGCTGTATCACCTTCTTAAGAGGGTAATTCACTTTTGTTACATTGGAGTGCCTTGATTCCTCCAAAGTATGCCAGGAAACATACCCAGATGAAAAAAATAATGGTACCCTGTTGCCTGGAATAGTTTGGAAGAATCATTTGTTCCAGATTTACCACCCAAAACAATGTGCTCTATACCTTCTTAACATGTGTGTATTCGCTTCTCTGGACTCCCTCAATCCAGTCATGTTTATATCCAGACTGTTTCGGAATGCCTGGTGTGACACTGGATGAGGCTTAAGGGACCCTGTGATGTAGTCAGAAAAATGGAGATAAACGAGTCCTTCAAATATTGCCACGAAACACACACACACACCAATATGGAAGGAGCTTGTTTCGTGGCATGGTCAGAAGGAATCAGAAGCCTCTAATTTTCGTACACGATGACAAGGTTCTTAATTGGATGATGACCTGATTGTTGGAACGAGTTTATTTTATAGTCAGACGAACGATTCCGGTTTTACTAGTCAATGTTTGGACATAAATAAAACTGGAGTGGCAATGAAACGAGTTAATGGAGTATATAATTCACTTTTATTACATTGGAGTGCCTTGATTCCTCCAAAGTATGCTAGGAAACAGGACCAGAAGAACAAAAATAATGGTGTTCTGTCGCTTGGAATAGTTTGGAGGATTCAGTAGTGCTTTAGATTTACCCAACACAAAATTTCCCCCATAATATATATACACACACACACACACACACAAACTAACACACACACACACACACAAACTAACACAAAAACTAACACACACACACACACACACACACACACAGATACAGACACACACACACACACACAAACTAACACACACACACACAGAGACACAAACACACAGAGTTTTGTCACGACCCACACGACATCTAACCTACACATTTTGAATAGTAATTTGTGCTTCGTGCGATTTATCACGTATATCAATTGAAGTAAGGGAATATGATACTGTAGTTATATATATAGGCTTGTATACTTTTTGGTTCATGGGAGTGTATTGATTCTTCCCAAGTACCGTATGCCAGGAAACGTGACCAGGTTAATACTAATAATAGTTTTCTGGTTAATACAAATAATACAAGAATACATGACCAAGTTAAGGACCCTGTGATCGTGTATGAAAATTGGAGGTTACTATCATCTTCACCAAAGAACAGCCATGCAGATTTTGCCACATACAACTAGGCCTATAGTTTTTTTGCACTTTTTACTTGCTCAACTGTACGAGAGGAGACAAAGGCCCAACACGAAACGACACGAAGCCCTGGCCTGGTAAACTTTCCCTGCGTGTCACCTGGTGGAAGGAAACTCATTCTAACTCGACCCCCTGGCAGCAGCTGTGTGACGAACGACGACGTGTTGTAGTACGCAGAGTCCAAAACAAAAATTATAGTTTGGACTTAGTTGAACCCAAACTATTATTATAAGCGTGTGGTAATTGCCTCTCTTCTCTCAACTCCTAGCTCTTACTGACAAACAAATAGCCTTACTTGTTGTTGTTGTTGTTGTCTAGTGGTTCATTCATGCTTATTAATCGTGAACTACAACTCTTACTGATAAACAAATAGCCTTACTTGTTGTTGTTGTTGTTGTTGTCGTCTAGTGGTTCATTCATGCTTATTAATCGTTAACTGCAACTGACTGTTTTGATTGATATTCAGCTTAGAAAAAGGAAATGCGAATTCAGTCATTAACACTCCAAGGACAGGTGCTTATAATTATACAAATCCACAGAACAGCTACACCATTTTAATACATACACACATAGGGTCTACATACACATACAATACATAAATCGACTACTCATAGTATTACACACACACACAGACAAACATACACATTACACACACATATATTACACACACATATATTACACACACACATATATTACACACACACATATATTACACACACATATATTACACACATATATTACACACTCAGTCATTCATAATAACACACACACACACACACACACACACACACACACACACACACACACGCCACGATTAAATAGGGGGTTGAATCTGATGAGGAAAACCCACAAGAGCAGGAGCAACAGTTGGCCGGCTCAGGTGTCGAATGCAGAGGGGAAGGAAGGGGGAAAAAAATGGAGGATGAGGTGAGAAAGAAGGGAGGGGGGAAGGGGAGAAAAAAATAGAGGAGTGAGAAGGGAGGAGGGAAGGGAGTGGGGGAGGGGGGAAGGGAGTGGGGGAGGGGGGAAGGGAGTGGGGGAGGGGGGAAGTGGCAAAAATGGAGGATGAGGTGAGAAAGAAGGGAGGGGGGAAGGGGAGAAAAAAAGAGAGGAGTGAGAAGGGAGTGGGGGAGGGGGGAAGGGGGGGAAATGGAGGATGAGGTGAGAAAGAAGGGAGGGGGGAAGGGGAGAAAAAAAGAGAGGAGTGAGAAGGGAGTGGGGGAGGGGGGAAGGGGGGGAAGTGGAGGATGAGGTGAGAAAGAAGGGAGGGGGGGAAGGGGAGAAAAAAAGTGAGAGGAGTGAGAAGGGAGGAGGGGAGAAAAGGGAGAGCTTGGAGGGTGGATGAAGGGTGTAGAGAGGGAGGGGGGAAGGGGAGAAAAAAAAAAGTGAAAAGTGAGGAGGGGAGAAAAGGGGGTGCTTG
>JAWQEG010006645.1:0-2500 GCA_033782935.1 Petrolisthes cinctipes | reverse complement strand
ACCGTTGATGTTGTGAGAGAGTTGTATCGTGCTTGTGTTGTGAGAGTGAGGTACCGTTCCTGTTGTGAGAGTGTGGTATCGTGCTTGTGTTGTGAGAGTGAGGTACCGTTCCTATTGTGAGAGTGAGGTATCGTTGATGTTGTGAGAGTGTTGTATCGTGCTTGTTGTGAGAGTGAAGTACCGTTTCTGTTGTGAGTGTGTTGTGAGTGTGGTACCGTACTTGTGAGAGTGTTGTACTGTGCTTGTTGTGAGAGTGTGGTACCGTTGATGTTGTGAGAGTGAGGTACCGTTTGTGTTATTGTGAGAGTGTGGTACCGTTGATGTTGTGAGAGTGAGGTACCGTTTGTGATATTGTGAGAGTGAGGTACCGTTGATGTGAGAGTTGTACCGTTGATGTTGTTGTGAGTGTGTGGTACCGTTGATGTTGTGAGTGTGTTGTATCGTGCTTCTGTGGTGAGAGTGAGGTACCGTTCTTGTGTTTTGAGAGTGTTGTACCGTTGATATTGTGAGTGTGTTGTATCGTGCTTGTGTTGTGAGAGTGAGGTAGCGTTTAAGTGGTCGATAATTATGTTTGGTGCTGGGTGGTGTTTACTGTCTGTTGTGATGACTGCAATTGTTATAGTCGTTATGGTAATGGTTGTTGGTAATGGTTGAATGGTAGTGGTGGTGGTAGTGGTTGAATGGTAGTTGTTGGTGGTAGTGGTGGGGGTTGAATGGTAGTTGTTGTTAGTGATAGCTGTTGGTAGTGGTAGTGGTTGAATGGTAGTTGATGTTAGTGGTAGTGGTGGGGGTTGAATGGTAGTTGTTATTGTAGTGGTGGTAGTAGTAGTAGTAGTAGCTGTTGGTAGTGGTAGTGGTAGCTGTTATTGATGGTAATGATAGTGGTAGTTAAAGTTAGTGATGGTAGTGGTGGTAGAATGGTAGAACTATTAGTGATGGTGGTGGTAATGGTAGACTGGTAGGGATGGTTTTAATGGTAGGGATGGTAGTGATGGTGATAGGTGGTGGTGGTACTGCCAAGTTGTACAGAATTGGTGGTGAAAGTAGAGAGATTCTCTAACAGGTTTGAGGACTGAATGTGTAGGTTGGTGTGTGTACATGTGTTGATGTTTTGCAGGTGTGTATGTAGTGTATGTATGCCTTGTGTTTGTGTGTGTGTGTGTGTGTGTGTGTGTGTGTGTGTGTGTGTGTCGATGGTTTGCATGTGTGTATGTAGTGTATGTATGCCGTGTGTGTGTATGTGTGTGTGTGTGTGTCGATTATTTGCAGGGGTGTATGTAGTATGTGTATACCGTGTGTGTGTAGGTAGGTAGGTAGGTAGGTAGGTAGGAAGGCAGATGGGGAAGAAACGAAGCGGCAGGCAGGTAGGTAGGCAGGTAGACAGACAGGTATACAGGCAGGTAACATGATAGGGAAGTAAACAGAGAAGCAGGGAAACAAAGGATGGGAAAGGAAGGAGGAGGAGAACAGCGAGGCAGAAAATGAAAAAGGCAATAGATGAGTGACAGGAGAGAGAAAAAAATATATAAGTAGGAAAGGGAGAGAGAACGATGGAGAGAGCTGAAGAAAAAATATAAAAAATAGGTGGTGAAGAAAGAAGTTACATGCATGATGAAGACAAAATGATTATGATAAATTTATAAAGGAGGAAAGAAGACACCGAGAGGAAGAAAATTTTACCGATGAGGGAATTAAAAAAGGAGGAAAATATCATGGAACAAGGAAAGAAAATAATTGTGGAGAAATTAGTGGAAGGAAAGGAAGAGAATTAGGCAGGAGAAATGATGTCTAAAATGTGCAAGGGAGGGAATATGACAGCTCTTGGAAGGGAGAGAAAGAGAGAGGAGGGGTGAGAAAGAGAGTGAGGAGGAGGAAGGAGAGGGGTGAGAATGAGAGAGAGGAGGGCTGAGAATGAGAGAGAGGAGAGGAGGGCTGAGAATGAGAGAGAGGAGGAGAGGAGGGCTGAGAATGAGAGAGAGGAGGTGAGGAGGGCTGAGAGGAGGATAGGAGGGGTGAGAGAGAGGGAGAGGGAAGGGGAGGGGAGGGGGGAGAATGAGAGAGGAGGAAAGGGAAGGGAGGGGTGAGAATGAGAGAGGAGGAAAGGGAAGGGGAGGGGTGAGAAAGAGAGACAGAAGGAGAGGGAATAGGAGGGCTGAGAAAGAGAGAGGAGGAGGAGGAAAGAGAGGCGAAGAGGAAAACGAACAGAATGGTGAGGAGAAGGAGGGGGGGGAAGAGAAAGAAAGAAGAGGACTGAAGGCAGATAACAAGGAAAGGAATACGAAGGAAGGAAGGAAGGAAGAAGGAAATATACAGTAAAATAATAATAATAATAATAATAATAATGTATATATATATATGAGAACTACTACATAACTTGTCATTTTCTCTTCGTTCAAAATAGGCTATCAGTAGTTATGTATTTAAAAACTACTATACATAACTTTTCTTTTTCTCTTCGTTCAAAATAGGCTATCAATCACCATGTAGCCTATTTCTCCTG
>JAWQEG010006644.1:0-69936 GCA_033782935.1 Petrolisthes cinctipes | reverse complement strand
GGTGGGATGGGGTGGGAGGGGATTGAGTGGGGGATGGATGGGTTGGGGTGAAGTGAGGATGAGATTGGGGGGGTGGGGTGGAATGGGGTGAAGTGGGGAAGGGTGGGAGACGGTAGAAGCTGCTGTCACCCCCTGTTCCCCCCCCACCCCCGCTGTCACCCCCGGTTCCCCCCCCACCCCCCGCTGTCACCCCCCTGTTACCCCCCACCCCCGCTGTCACCCCCACCATTGTATTGGGAGACTCACCCATTCTTCCCCTCTGACGGGTGACTGACAGCACTCAAATACCCCCCCCACCCCACCTACACCCCCATCTACACCCCCACACCCTTACCGTATCTCCCCCTCCCCCTTCTCTCACCCCTCCATCACCCAGTCACCCATTCCATCACTTCACCATACCTCTCTCTCTCTCTCTCTCTCTCTCTCTCTCTCTCTCTCTCTCTCTCTCTCTCTCTCTCTCTCTCTCTCTCTCTCTCTCCACAACAACACCAAAATATGACCTAAAAAGGGAGATTATGTTGTTGACAAATTTGAAGGTCTCTGATTCCTCCAAACTATATCAGAAAACAGACGCCCTCCATAAATAGCACTAATATAATATGGGCTTTGTTGTTTCGTGGTATAGTTTGTAGGAATCATGAGAGACCTTCCAAAACTCACAAAAAAAAAAAAAAAAAAAAAAAAAAAAAAAAACGCACACACACACACACACACACACACACACACACACACACACACACACACAGAATTTACCCTTTAAAATGAGCTTGGGTGTATGGCAGGTGGCGAATATAAAATTATGCATTCAACCATCGCTTCCAATATTGTGAAAAACTCGTCCAATTTTTTTTTCCATTTTTTTTTCATTTTTTCACTTTTTTTTTTTTTTTTTTTTTTTTTTTTTTTGCGTTATCATTACTACTATTCTTTGTAAATGGAAATAAAGTGTGGACGATTTTAATTAAGGGTAGAGAGCTGTTGTTTTGTTGTGTGTGTGTGAGTGAGTTAGAGTTAGAGTGAGAGAGAGTTAGAGTGAGAGAGGGAGCGTGTGTATTGTGAGAATGAGAGTGAGTGAGAGTGAGTGAGAGAGAGTTAGAGTGAGAGAGGGAGTGTGTGTGTTGTGTGAGTGAGATTGAGTGAGAGGGTGTGTGTGTTGTATGAATGAGAATGAGAGAGAGTGAGGGAGCGTGTGTGGTCTATGAGAGAGAGAGAGAGAGAGAGAGAGAGAGAGAGAGAGAGAGAGAGAGAGAGAGAGCGTGTGTGAGTGAGTGAGTGAGTAAGAATGGACGGAAGAAAGTCACAAAGGAAAAAATATTACGAGGAAAAAATCACTGATGTAAATTCACAGGGAAAAAATGTCACATAGAAATATAAAATGTCACATATCAAAAAAAAAAAAAAAAAAATCATAGGAAAATTTAATATCATCATTGGAAAAAAAAAATTAAAGGAATTATGGTTAGCACGGGAAAATTAGTCATAAAACACACACACACACACACACACACACACACACACACACACATTTCTCCAATTATGGTCACACATTATTCTGTACTCTAATCTAAAATTATCTCAAAATGAAGGGCTTACAACAATGGATAATCTTTTTAGCATTTACTTCAGAAAACCACCTTTACATTTTCTGTGAGGGCCTCAGACTATAACCATTGTTCCTGTTTAAGAAGCGTGAGACACAGAGTTGGTAGGCTAAGTAAATCTGGAGCAACTGATTCCAACAAGCTATTCTAAGCAACAAACCACCTCTATATATATTAATCTGGTCCTGTTTCCTGACTTACTTTGGAGGAATTAAGGCGCTCCAATGTACCAAAAGTGTAGACCTATTATTATTATTATATATATTCTTCCCCTTAAGGACCCTACGTGGTGAGATGATGCCCTTTGTGTTTTGGCTGCTCTATAAAGGAGGAAGAAACTGAGGTAAAAAAAGTGTGAAAATTCTCATTGTTTGGGAGAGGGGACGAAGGTTTAATTAAGGAGGGAAGTTTTGCCTTGGTAAATCTGGAGCAACTGAATCCTCCAAATTATTCCAAGCAACAGAACGCTATTATTTTTGCTCTTCTGGTCCTGTTTCCTAGCATACTTTGGAGGAATCATGTCACTCCATTGTACCAAAAAAGAATTACCACCTTAAGGGGATGGACGGTACAGAGTTGGTCAATCATTCTGGAGCAACTGTTGATACCTACAAACTATTCCAAGCAACTGACTACCATTAATTTTGATCAATTGGTCCCGTTTCCTAGCATACTTTGGAGGATTCAAGGCGCTCCTATGTACCAAAAGTGTATTACCATCTAAATTAAGAGCATTGTTTAATTCTCTGGCTGATTCACTCAAATTAGTTATAAGATCACGTCTGGATTCAAACAATAACTAGATGTATATATATTCCACATAATTATATACAACTTATTAATATCCAACTAATTAATAATTATATAATATATAATTTAATGAAAGAGAAAGTTATAGAGAGCTAGGGCTTGCAAGTAAGAATGAAACAGAAAGAAAGCAGGGACAGTTACAAGAATGGAAAGTGGGTGGCTGGTGTACGAAAGGACGCCATAACCTTATATATTCTACTTCTCATTATAGAGGCTAGTGACTCGCTGTGACTGAAGCAGAAAATGGGTCCAGTTGCATCATAGACTCGACGTGACGTGACGCAGCGTGACTTTAATCGATTCGACGCATCCGGTGTAAACGGTATTGCCGAACATACATATAGGTACAGGTAAATTAATGGTAACTGGAGGTGGCGAGTCATGAAAAACCTTGACTGACTTGATGCGACGTGACTCCCTTGGTGTAAACGCAGTCTTTTACTTTATTAATAGTTACAGCAAGAAGTTACCACGGCATTATTGGTATTCCCTTCTTTTGGGTGGTCGGAGAGATGGTTTGTCTATTTTCGTTAAGTTACTGTGTAAATTATTTCATTTTCTATGTAGGGCTGTGTAGAAGGAGTATTTGGAATGAAGAAGGGTGTCTCTTTTTGTATTTATTTTTAACATTTCGAGCAGCAACGAGGGTATTATTTACTGTACACTGCTTCAAGTTTTAGTTAGCCATTTAAATTTAAACCTGCTGAACCTAAACCTGAGGGGATAGACACACATACATAACCACATAAAAAACTACACACACATTTCAACCGTACTGAATGAGATACCCATACTTACGTTTGTACTGTACACATAATTTCATTACCCTAATTTAACTCACATAATCAAAAGGAATAGACACAAAAGATTAAAGTAAACTAAGTTATATTGTAACCGTATAAAATTCGACAATCCCAACAATAATCTTCAAAATATGAAAGGTTATATATTTTTTGTAGCCGTAGAAAACGCATAAATTAAGAATATATAATTATTTTGCAGCCGTAGAAAGGGTATAATCGTCAAAATATGATAGTAGATATAAAGATATTATACATATATTTTTTGTGGTAGCCGTATAGTGCTTCCATTTTAGGGTAAAGTACCCTAAACTAGGGTAATCAGACCCTCTTCAGGGTAGTGTTTAGGGTAATTTTATGGTGATTCATTAATTTTGGCAAAATATATTTTATAAATGTGTCAAAATCTATTGAAAATTAATAATAGTACACAAAGCTATTGTAGACATATAAGAAATGTTGGAAGTTAATTAATACTGAGGTTACATGTTATATTGCTTTACAATTTTGTTAAACCCATCAAAGTTACGATGTTGCCGATTTTTAGGATAATACTTATTAGTAATTTAGGGTAAAACTGGCTCGATTCTATAGGGTAATATTATCGAAGCTCATGGAAGCCCTGTAGCCGTAGAAAAGACACCAACCCCAACATAATCGTCTGCGCATGCGCCGTCACCACCAGCCGCCCCGACCACCGAGCCACAGGGATTTAAAATTTGAACGAGGAGGTAAAACTTGGAAGGAGATACACACGCTGGATTTAAATTGGAATAGTACACCGGAATTATGGCAGATCCTTTTGTACAGGTAATTGATGATGTGATACGTGTATGGGTTAGTGTTTTGGCCAGTTAGATAGGGTAATTAACTCCTTGTGTGAGCTTAAATAGGGTAATTAATGATGTGATACGTGTGTGGGTTAATGTTTTGGGCAGTTAGATAAGATAATTAACTCCTTTGTGAGCTTAAATAGGGTAATTAATGATGTGATACGTGTATAGGTTAATGTTTTGGGCAGTTAGATAGGGTAATTCACGGTAAATATTGAAAGAATTGCCGTAATCGCGTACGGTTTTTCTACTTTCATTACCCACTTATTAGACCATTCTAAGACTATTTTCTTCTATGGCATTTCCTCTGCAAATGCTCCATTTTCAAGATCAAATGGGGCATTTTGAAATTAGCCTGACCTTACCTGACCGAACGTAGACCACAGCAGACTACCAGGACCTAACCTGGGTAAACTACCGGGAAATAACCATGGTAAAGTAACTTACAGGAAATGACCGGGGCAAAATACTGGGATCCAGCTGGATCTGGCAACACTGCTACAAAATTGCAATTCTTTCAATAAATACCTTTCCAAGATAGGGTATTTTGAAATTAGCCTGACCTAACCTAACCTATCCTAGACCACAGCAGACTACCGGGATCTAACTGATATTGATACTATTGACACATCTCTAAGTTATGATTATTATTTTGTTTTTAGAAAATGATGGCCAGAAGCCAGGCTCGACGGGCGGGACTGGAAAAACATGCTGGGAATGTGGACAAGGAGAATGCTGGAGTTACTGATGCAACTCGCTCAAGACTAAAACATCTGAATGATTTATATGTTGGTAAGTATAACTGTGGAACTTAGGTTTGATATATATAAGTTTCAGACTTTCAGTAGCTACCGTACCATAGCTGTTGGTTTTTATATGATTTTCT
Source organism: Petrolisthes cinctipes (assembly GCA_033782935.1). Classification (NCBI taxonomy): domain Eukaryota; kingdom Metazoa; phylum Arthropoda; class Malacostraca; order Decapoda; family Porcellanidae; genus Petrolisthes; species Petrolisthes cinctipes. Next base: position 65,003 of record JAWQEG010006644.1, on the reverse strand, counting down.
CGTAATATTCATGATATATTCTTTATTACAGAATCACCTAAAGGAGTTGCTGACCCTCTTCGACCAAGTAATGTCGAACCACAGTCTGTCAATGCGGATACTCCTTTGAAAAAAAGTCATGGCAGTCCAAGCAAAGTTACCGATAGAAGCGTGAATCAGGAAGATATGAAACTCCCACGTGAACCTGTGACAACCTCAGATATCCCGACCTCCCCTCGCAAGCCGCGTTTAGGTGCCCTTGCTAGGAGGTGCCAGGAAATGAAAAGTTGGGAAGATGACTACAGTTATCATTCTTCCAGTCATGGCTCTCAGGTAGATGTAGAGGGGGAAGTAGCTTCACTGCCATCTGTGCATGATTTATCTACTAACCTTTCTTCTAATAACCCTGATTCTAGTGCAGCTGCTGAGAGTAGTGCTTCCAGCCCTTATCATACTTGTACTCCCACTTCTGCAGTGAGTAGCACAACATTTAATACTCCAACATATTACTTTGGTGAAGGTCTTACAGGTAGGCTTGTAAATCAAAGTAGTGGTGGCGGTAGCAATGATTCATTTTCTCGTAATAGCCAAAACCCATCTCATAGCATACCCTCTCCATCTTGTTCTCCTGCTCGCCAATGCAATTCACCCTCAAAATTGGAAATATCAAGAAGCAAGACAACTGGGCATCAAGATGAGACAGTAGCCTCACCAACAAAAAAACTTGCTTGGGATCGAGGCATGCTAAACTCTTTGGTAAGTAGCCTATGCATCCTGCATGATTGATTCCTTAATATAGAAATGCAATTATAGTTAATTTTATAGACAAGGTTATGGTTTGCATGCTGTACTCTGGGTTTACATTGATGTTAAGTGTTAGCTTGCTGCATGCTTGACGGAGCCTAACTTGTTGCAGGTGATCCTTAATGATGATGTTCAGGAGCTTCTGGTGAGTATATTAGTTTTATAGTTTTTTTCTGTGTAATTTCTAAGGTTTAATTAGATAGAATTTTTTTCCTGTTCCGTTATTATTTTTGTTGTCCAATAATTTTTCACATGCCTAAAGTCGACTTGATTCTGATTAATATATCCTTCAAGGTTATGATGGCAAACCAACTATGCTACACAGCATCTTTTTTTTACTCCATACTTACGTCCTTCCTTCGACAGGCACTATAGTTACAGCATCCCTTTCTATGACAAACAGTACAGTATTTGAGCTTTGTTAATCATACAAATTTTGGAGTGTATGAGGTGTCTTTAATTGTGTGTACTATGTTTTGTTTACCGTAGTATTTTCCTGTAACAATTTCTGCCTTAATGGGATTTTTCTTTCTATATACATTTAGATGAGCATTTATGGACATAGACAGTGGCTCAAAACTTCCTTGACTACTGTTGTGCTGCTATTCCTTTATTTGAGTAAAAATTTAAGTGTGGGAAGATAACTATATCTATGTTTTGTCATAATCCACAAGCAGATTTCTTTTGTAGTAAAAATGAAGTGGGTGAATAGCTTTATTTATGGTGTTGTGTTTTGAGGTAAGAATGAAGTGGATATCTGAAGTAATTTTTCTTTGTTAACAGGAGGCACAAGGATTCACTCCAAGCAATTCCCGGAAAAAGTTTTCCTATGATTATAAAGAGCGAGAGCATAGAGCCAGTAGGTCATTCAGTCCTGAGAAGCAAGCCACTTCAACTACGGAGAAATGTTTCCTACCTGGTAGCCCATCAAAGGTGAGAAATATTAGCCTCGCAGAGTTTGTGAGAAGCTCCAGTCCATCAAAGTCAACTGCCATGCAAGATGATACAACTGCTTCTGCCTGTAAGCTTCCCACCCATCCATCAAACACCAGCACGCCACCTCCATCCCCATCTCTTCCGCCTGTTGTTGTTTCTTGTGTGGCCAAAAGTCCTCGTTCAAGTCCATCTCGCCTGCTCAATAGTCCTCATGCAAGCCCAACTCGTCTGCTAAATAGAGTGCCCAGTCCTGAAGCGAAGTCTTGTCTGACCAAAAGTTCTCGTTCAAGTCCAGCTCGTCAGCTTGATAGGGTGTACAGTCCTGAAGCTAAGCCTGTTAAGGTAGGGAAGTGCCTGCTGTTAAAAGCTTGTTGTGATTTGTCTTTGCTTGAGTTATTGGTATTTTGTTGATGATACAGTACGGTAAACCCTTGATAATGAACCAGTTGGAGGTGTGAGTTGTTAAAGCAGGTGGTCATTTTTTACCCATGCTTTGCCTCTTGTACTTTTATACTCAGGTTGTTGTATGAGGGCAGCTATTCAGTCATGCATGTTCAAACACATACTTATATATATTATGTATATGTATATATGTATATATATTGAAGTCTAGAAATGTTGGTAATCACCTCATACGTATTGTAGACATACAGTGCTGGCGGTTGAAATTGGTGCGGTAGAGGGCCCTCGCCACTATCTGGTCCCGTCTGTCCTCGCTTCATTTCCCGCCAGAAACCCCAGAATATTTGCGCGGTTCAGTGTAAAAATGATAATTGGCAACTCTCCTTGGTTCTCCCGTAGGCTGGCTGTCGGTTACCATACATCAGTTATCCCGCGGGCGTTTTAAGAGGGTGGAGTAAAATTGTGTGTTGTTGCCAAACAGACTTTTTCACTTCATAAGGTGGTAGTAGTAGTGGTATTAATGATGGCTCCTTACACACCAATCAACTGGCACACGTAAAAAAAAACAAAAAAAACACACACTAACAATGTACTGTACTTATAAATATTGTATGCATGATTTAAAACACATACACACAATAACAATGTACTTATAAATATTGTATGCATGATTTAAAACACATACACACAATAACAATGTACTTATTTTTGGTGAGTGTTAACTTACAATTTTTTTCTTCCGTTTTTTTTGTAAGTCTGTTGACATCTTCGCTACCGCGCCAATTTCAACCGCCAGCACTGTAAGCTAATAACTTATTGTAACAAAAACTGTCCTATAAAATGGGTATGATGCAAGGGAATATTGAGACATGAGAAATTTTCCACACCAACCGAAACCTAACTATATACTGAGGTGGGATGTCTGGTGTATTTGTATAACCACCGCACTTTGTAAACAAGTACGGAGATTGTTTGTTAGGGTTATTGGGGTTTTGAAATCTAATAGTCAGTACATTGAGCTTCAATATAACAAGGGTTTACTGTCCTCAATAGATAATTTCACAGGGCAATTTATACTAAGTACTATAATATAATGGAATGAAATCTTCAATCTATCTATATCTATACCTCTGACTCCTCATTCCCTCCTGGAACTCTCCCCAAGGGGATGGCCACGGCAGAAGAGCAAAGTCAACCACTTCAGTTTCTGCCCTCTCAAACCCCATAACCTTCCTTTTACCAAGATTCAATTTCAGTTTCCTTCGTTGACACACGGACTGAAACTCATCCACCACCCTCTGCAACTCCCTTTCACTCTCAGCCATCAACACAGTATCATAAGCTAATAAGCTTGCCACCAAGGACCAATTTACTGTATTCAACCTCAGCTTGGCCTTCATCTCCCTCATACAACCATCCATATAGACATTGAACAGCCACAGTGCAAAGAATTTTCTTGATATGCTTTTTAATTAATGTAATATGTGATATTTTCCCCCTAGGAACATAAGAGAGACTTGAGCCCTTCCAAGGTTGGGGAGATGCGTAGTCGATGGGAACAGCATATTCGTGATGCATCACCAGAACGTACGGATCGGTCCCGCAGCCCAAGAAAAAATCGTACTACACCAGAAAGCCCTAGGAAGTTGACCTCTCTTCCAAGTAGGGAGCAGATTAGGCAGAACAGTTCCAAAGATGTGAGAAGTTTTGCATCTGCCTCAACTTCTGCCAGTAAATTGACCAGCCAGAGAAGTCCTATCAGGTATTTGTACAACTCTTTTAATTTTAGATTCATTATAACATAATTTTCCCCTAGACTGAAGAAGCCTGGCTATTCTGGCAGTTATATATGGATTACTGTATTATCGTATATACTTTGCTTATAGATATCAAGACCAGAGTGAATTCAGCCGGGGACAACCTGAGCGCAGGAGCTGGCGTCAAGTAAGTCCCCACAAGCCAGGACCAGCTGCAGAGATAGTGAAAGGTACAGCTCCTGTACCTGAGGCAACACCACTAGTGGAAAAACCATTTATATCATCTGTGAGGGAAAGAGCTGCTGCCTTTGATAATGCAGGTTAGTCTAGCCTAAAATGTTTAATAAGATTATTTTTATGTGTTAGTTTTGTTTATGCCTGTGGTGAGAACATTCAAAAAGTGTATCCTTGTTTTATAGATATTTAGTATTAGCTTCTAAAAGTTGCTCTGAGTTTCCTTTAAATAATTTTTTTTTCCAGGAGGATGTAAACCTGAGAGAGATCCTGCTGAGATGACTGTACAAGAACGCTTGGCTATATTTAGCAAGAAACAGACATCTGCTTTGGTTCCTAAGGCTCCATTTGGTCAATCTGTACCTGTGAAGGTAAGTACTGTATGGATAGTTTTTGGTAGATGTCTGATGAATGAGGTCATGCAATGTTTCCCAAACTAAGCATTCTTTGATATGCCTACAAAACCTTGAGTGCTGCATAGCATGTGTTGTTTTATATTTTCAGGAAATAGATATTCAGTAGCTTTTATTGCACAGTCAGCTGAACCTCAGGCATTGTATTTATTTAATGAATTTTGGAGTATCTGAGGATTCTGGTGAAGATATTCCCGAACTTAAATATTTATATTTTCTTAGGCGCTACAGAACAATGACTTGAGTGGGATGGCTGGTAAGCCTGCATTGGCTTACTCTCAACCTGTTCCAAAGCCAGTGAAGAGAGTGGCTCCTGACCCATCCCAACCATTTGCCAATGTCCACCATGAAGAAAGAGGTAAAATTAAATACTGTATGCTACAAAATATTTTTAATATAGAAAAATTGGCTGGTTGTCGGAAACAAAAATTTCATGGTGTATCCTGTAGAATATAAAGCAAATGGTAAATTCTATCATATCTAATGTAATTTAAGTAGAATATTTAGTCGCTAAGTGGTATGTAGGATAGCCTACCACCAGATTACCACAATTTGTTGTGGTACAGCCATTGAACTCACTGATACTGATTGTGGCCCAAAGTGTCATGTATACCATTGTATATAGCAATGTGGTTACTCATTTTGTTAATATACTGGACAGTATTTAGCCTTGAGATAAAGGATTGTTTGATTACTTTATGTACATCTGTCATTTTCAGGAAGTAGGTCCCCTTCCCCAGAGAGACGTGAATTACAGACCTTCGTATCACAGAAAAATATGTTTGAGAATATAAAGGACAACTGGCGTGCCAATGAACTAAATTCCAAGATTCAGGGTGAGCGCCAGAAAGAGATGGAACTATTAATGAACAGGTTCAAAAAACCAAATCATGCGGCTGCCCCAGAAAAACCTGCTTTTGCACAAGCAAATAAATTCTCTGGTAAGACATGAATAGCAATGTAAAGTGTGTTTCCTAATTTGAATATAAATTACATAATAGGCTTCTTGTATTTCTGTAGCTGACAGTAAATATCTATCACCACCTTTTTGGTTAGGAGTAATGCTCCAGCCATATCAGCTAGAGAAAAACAACCTTTGTTAATACCATTAAAATATTAATTCAGATTTTTACTGTGATAAGGCAATTTTCTTATAAAGTGCCAGTATGCTGGTGGATAAGTGTGTCATTGAACAATTGTGTTTTTAGTTGTATACCTTGCTTTGGAAGACTAAGAGATGCCAGGAATTGGTTAACTTTTCATTGGCAGAAAGATCAAGATATCCAGAGGAATCGGAATCAGATTACCGGGAGAGTGATGATTCCATTTCTGAATCCACTGCTTCTGAAGATACACTACCGGCAATGCAAGAGAGTTTGACTGGACCTCCTAAACCACCCCGGCTTTTCCTTGATTCATCTGCACCAGTTCTACCTCAGTCATCTATACATGTTTCACCACATGGCAGACTTAATTCTACTGAAATAGGAGGTAGCCTTTTGTAGCTTATCTGTATTAGACATCTCACATATTGTAATGTAATATTACTATCATCATCAATTCTTGGGTTTTCTTTTTTTTGGGGGGAGGGGGGCTCCAGAGATAGAAAGGGTCATTGGAAAAGACAAGAGAGGGACAAACTACCCCCTTTCAAGCTTATGTAATTCTCAGCTCCCCCACAGGTACTTACATTCAGGAGAAAATCCCTTTGTTTAGTCTTGGTGAAAGGAGTCATTTCAAGTTAAATCCAGGTACTATAGTCATTTATTTATTTATTCATTTTTATTTTATATTATTTTATTTTCAGAAGTTCGTCCATCTCCAAAGAAAGAATTTGTTCCTAAGGTGAAACCAGGATGTCTGTTCCCTTCTCTCTCTGACATTGAGTCACATTCTGAAGCTCCAGATAGTCAAGATGAAGATGATATTAAAGATTCAAGGTATTTATCTTTGCTTCTTTGTGTTTATTATTAGAATGTAATTGTGCTGTATCACATTTATCTATTTCACACCCAGATTTATTACTGGTATCCAGTTTTTTAGAACTAAGTTTTGCAATAAAAGGGAAAGTTGACAAGTCCTGTGGTGCCTCACTTCTTTGTTGGAACTTCCATAGGGTGCCACATGTAACCAGTTTTCGAGGTCTTAACGGATAAATCCAAGCAATTCCTTGGTTTTTCAATACCATGGCAGGAGTATAGTACCGTATTCTACCTTGCATGATCATAATTGTCCAAAGATCATTCATATCTGGAATGTTTTCGGGTTTTATGGGTCTTATAATTGATAAAACTTGGTAATTTAGTTTTGCAGAGAGTGTGTTGACATGTGCATCATTTGAGAGCTTGGGGAAGAAAATCCAGAAGTCTGCATACAGTGGATCAAACAAGACCCTCTCAATGATTGCTGAAGCTACAAACTCTCACGTTGATGTTAGTAATATGTTCCTTGTTTTTTGCACTTGTGGATATAAGAAACTAATGGATGTACAGTATTATGTGGTGAAAATGCACTGTTCCTCTCTACTAATTTTTGAGCTTATTGGATAAATTTATTGCAACCCATTTGAGATTACAACTAAGTATCTACTAATATCAATCACTGAAACCTGTTCAGAGCACGTATTTGACATCACACAAATTGGAAGAGAACAATAAGTGTATTTCCCAGGAACTAAAAATAAGATATCTTGCTTGTTTTCCATAATACTCTGTCTCGCAGTTGCTCTTGAAAGTAACTTCCTACTTATTTCTTATATTGTATTGATTTGGAACGTATTTCTTATGATCTAAGTGAAATATGAAATTATGTGCGACAAATTATTCCTTTTTTTAAAGATAAAATTTGAATAAAAAATTATATCCAATTATCATACAGGTAGGAAATATTGCAGGGAAAGGGGATTGACTCAACATCTTTTTATGTATATTATATGTATATGTTTCAGGTTAAATATATGTCAGATAGTACAATGGATGCTCTTGGTGCCATTGATGATGCCATTGATGAGGCACTAACAAATGATCCTACACCACCCAAGAGGCATCGAACACAAGATGATACTGTAAGACATTAGTAGACTTAAAGTTTCTATGTTATTTGGCTATATAATTTACATTGGTTATACTTTAGATGACAATCAGTATAGAATCTTGATTTTACTTACCGTACTTTGTAATAAAGATTTTAAATTATAAGCTCTTTACTAGGTACATTTTTGCTTCCACAGCCCCAGAGCATATACAAGACTCCAAAAATCAACAATATGTCTCCAAGTTCCCATGAAGAGGAGCAAGATGTTTCCTTAGCTCATAGTATCTCAATGTATCGCAAACAAAAGCCAGTAAGTTGGAAAGCCCTGTATTTTACTGTATCATTTGAACTGCTAAACTATTAATTTTTCAATTCCATACATCTTAAAGTTGAAGAAAGTTATTAATAAATCCTGGTGGGTAATTTCTCTGCATGGAAACATGTGTAAATAGAATTAGCTAGTGTATATATCAGTGTGCTTAAATTTGTGTTCAATGCATTAATGTGTTAACTTGTGATCTTGTGATGCAGGATGTGTCATATACCCCAGTACGTCAGATTATCAGAAGGCCAGACCTACGTTCTCCAACTCCTGAACCGGACAGTCCTTCTGTCACAGTTAATGCCAAGATAAAGGTGCTTCAGGATGAGGTAATATACTTTGTGGTTGTTTCTGCTGCTGTCCATAAAGGATAATGTTACCATACTCTAGATTCAGTTGCCATTTCACCTTTTCTTATACATAGGACATACAATATTTTCTCATTTTGTAGGGACATCTATTGCGTGTTTATTTTTTATTCATATCATCCAGACCCTATTTCACTTTTGAAGAAGTGGAAGGCTTTAAAATTGGTTGATATTGCAGGTTGCAGAGCAACAACGGGTCATTGCTCAAGCTTCTAATGCAGTGACAGTAGTGCTCCAGCATCCAGAACATCAGGGAACACCTCAGCATGTGGAAGCTGAGAAGTTGCTGTTACTTGCTACCCAGAGGAGACAAACTGCATTAAATGAAATTCAGGTAAATCTTTGACCATGTTGCATAAAATTTATGTGTTCTCTAACATATTGATCTTTATCACTTGTAACATTACCTAATGTATTACATTACTGTATTTGCAGCGACTGAAGTCTGAGGGGGCACTAGGGCAACAGAATCTGAATGGTGATGATGAAACATGCATGGGATCAATCAGTATCAGTAACATATCAGTTCCTCTGAAAAATGAATTTCTTCAGAAAGGAATGAAAGGTAAATTACATACTGTACTGTAACATGAAGATCATTACTGGTAGTTTTATTGGATGAGTCATATCTATAATTTTGACTGATACTAAATTTTTTTCTGGATTTTAAAAGTAAAAGAAACAGTTTATTTAAGGAGAAATTTTCATTTTGCCATTAGTGAGTACTTGTAACCACGATTGGTTGAAATTTGTTATGTTTATATTAAAAAGTAATTGATTGTAAGTTATGGCAGTTGATCACTATATGTTAATTTATATATAACCATGCCATTAACTTTAAAATCTTGCCATTTTAGACTCGGAGGTTGACAGTGAATTAATAATTTAATCCTCTTAACCACATTGTGTATCTTGTCATCAGGTGAGGACATTTATCATCTAATGATGTTGGTAAAGCATCGGGAGCAGGTCATATCATCTCAGCTGGTGAAAACTCCTGAATGTGTTATAGAAGGTGCAGTTACCTTCCCTAACCTCATGGCACTTCATCACCTCACCTCAGACTTCAACATTACTTTAGAAGTATATGCACTCTGCACTCAACATTCACGCCACCACAACATCAAAAAGGTATGTATCAGTACTTGATTATATATAGCGGAGTATTTATTTATTTATTTTTATAGTTACTGTTAAGGTTTGGTATCAGTTGTTGTTGAAGTTCCTCAAGCTGTCTGGCCGAGCAGCCCCGAGCTCCTGAGGAAGGCCATTGCCTGAACCGGGCTTTCCCACAATGCCCTCAGTAATTTTTATTAGTACCAATATTAGAAGACAGTGAGTTTGCATTTGATATTTTCTTATAATATACCTTAATCTTAGAATATAATACATTCTGATTCACTCATTGTAATAAAATTTCTATAAATCTCAGGAGTCTATTAATTAATTTTAGTAGAAATTTGTAACCCATTTCATTGGGCATTCTTTCTCTCTTCTTTTATTTTTTATATATTTTGTTTTTAGTTTTTTCCCTGAATCACAACTCCCCGATCTCAAAAGAGAAATGGGACCTTGATGTTGATAAGGAATGTCATTGAATAATTCTTGATCGATACACTTGATGTAGGAACCGAGCCGTATGAAACTGACTCCATTGAAGAGGCTACACAAGAATGATTCTCGCATGGCCTCCCCGTCAGTGCAGTCTCCTGGTGGACCTTATGCTGTGCGCACATCCAACTTCCAGTTGGTTGGATTCACACACCTCAACATCTCCACATTCACCCGTAATGCATGGACTCTAGAGAAAGTGGGTGTTTTTTTTTTTTTTTTTTTTTTTTTTTTTTTTTTTTTTTTTGCATGCACATCTAATACAGTAATATTGATAGCTCCTTTCTTCAACACAAATTGAAGGAACTTTTGTAGTGGATGGAATTTGAAAATTTGATGTCTCAGAATCATATTTCTGATACTAATCACTACTGTATGTTCTTTCACTCAGGTGCCCTTTTCTTCTCCACTTGATGGACACCTATTGATGCGTGTTAGTTGCAGTTTTGAAGGTGGAATCACAGAACGTGGCTTCCTAACCATGTTCGAAGATGTTGGAGGCTTTGGGGCATGGAACAGACGTTGGTGTGTCCTTAGTGGCATGCATCTAAGTTACTGGCGGTATCCTGATGATGAGAACAAGAAGGTAAGATGAAAATTTTAGGGTTGTAAAAATTTATGAGGGAAGCTGAGAATTTTGTGTGCTTGAAAAGGGGAGTGAATGTGAATGTTTCACTGGTTAATCTGACCATTTCACTGTCTTTTCTGATTTTCCCTTTCTGTTCCTGGGCTTGCAGATCCTCAGCCCTTAGAAAAAAAAAATCATGGGGGAGACGTTTAACTGCATTTTGTTACATACATATTGCCTTCACATTATGTATCTTGACTTTTATGTAAAAAACCTTGGTTCACTAACAGGAACCAACAGGACAGTTAGACCTTCGATCCTGTACAACAAGACGTGTTGAACTTGTATCCAGAGATGTGTGTGCTCGGCAACATACGTTCCAGCTGACGTTTGTGAGACCAGCTCATTCTAAGGATGTTACTAACCTTGTTCAGGAAGTTAGAGGCTCAACTGTCATTGTGAGGTAAGTATTATTGAAGTTTGTGATAATATCTTTCCATGTATTGATAATTCACAGAAATAGGTTTGGAGCAGTGGATGTAGATCAAGAACCCTATGTCTTTGGTAGAATATGGATGTACAGTATTCTTTTACCAGTAATTTTGCTGTCCTAAGCAGAGTTTTATGTAATTTGACTATTGTTATTGTTCATAGCCTTTGTAATAACTGGCATGCAGTATGGTTAATGGATATTTATTTTGTGTGAAATAATTCCTCATTCTACTGCTTTTTTTCAGAGTCCTATTATCATCTGATAGCAAGGAAGAGAGGATATTGTGGTCCAACAAGCTGAATAAGTCTCTGGCTAACATTCGAGCCTGGGATCCTGATGCTTTGGGCCCTGAAGATTACCAAGTATAGACAAGGAGAGGTTTCACCATTGTGTAATTTTATCTGCATTAATGTCTTTGTCCTGGATCATTATTATTGGTATATTATATAGTGTGCTTGTAACATATATTTACTCCATATATATTGTGTCGCTAATTTATCAGATATTTTTATACTAATACAGTCATATATTACCTTGATTAAATACGTATATTTAGAATGTGACATCCTCTTGCTTGGTTGGCTAGAACATGCCACTATAATTATATAAAGTGCTTTTATGCTGCTTCATATTACATTAAGCATTATGTAGTTTCAGTGCCATTTTTATTAGCTGTTTCCATTTACAGTATGTTGATTTTCATGAAGTATGTTACATTGTAAGGAAATTTTCCATAATCCTAGTTTTATTCTGTGTACCAGAAGCACTTGAAAGTATTTTTACAATGTGCATAAAACCATTGGACACTATCAATGAAAGGTATGTTTGGTGTTACTAAGTTGCTGCTATTATATTTCAATATGTATTTTTCCCACATACAGTGGAATAGCAGGATTGTTCTCTTAGACTTAGAGACTTAGATAATCAGATATACAAGTAAAGTTACTTCTCTGAGCACATAAATTGTATTATACTGTGCATAGTGATTTTTTTAAATAAGTGATCAGATTGCACAGGAATTCACTACATGATATGGATAATATATCCAATGGAGTTTTTATCAGATGTATTTCTTAACAAAAAACAGTTCTGCTTCAGATATATTCATGAGTTTTACTTTTTTATGTACAAAGTATCATGATATAAGAATGAATTAGTGTTATTGGACATGCAGTACATTATGTAGGGAATAATCCATGTTACCATAAAATTCTGGTATGCTGTGTACTTTTTGTTTCGAAACATTTTATATGCACTAGAATAATGGTAAAGTATAACCAAAGAGGAAACTAAGAGCAGAAAATGAGCAAATAATAACCTATATTGATTTCAGTTTGATCTAGGAAGTAGTCTAGTAGCAATAGAAGTATGCTGTCAAGTTATCATTTTTACAAAGACCAAGTGCAGTTGCCGGCATAAAATATATTCTTACTGTCATTCAGTAACTAATTGCTTAGATTTTAGAAATTTAATAAAATAATGTGACAATATTGTATTGTCTTATATACTAGTTAATGGAATTGTGCACACACATAAGACCTTCATTAAAAGAGGGTATGGATAGGCAGAGGGGGTGGGGGAAAGTTATGAGGCATCTGTACCAGCATTTGACAGGAATTAAAAATGTTAAAGTATGTTTAGTAGATCTTTATTAATACTGTGCTGTCTACATATTGTCATGAAAACCCCTTCTTTATGCTGTCTGTTTTCAATAAATAATATTTTATGGCTATTGTGATGTTTTGTGAAATTCCTAAGACTACAGTAATGTGAATTTTTAGTTATCTTCAAAGATAATTATGAAGTGGCAAAGATAAGCACATCTATCCCAAATCACTTAAGCCAGGTCAAGTGACTGGTGGTGTTGAAGTTCCTCAAGCTGTCTGACCGAGCATCCCTGAGCAAGAGATTTATTTCAAACCATGATGGCTGTTATGCACGCTTATCTATTTCTGAAAAAAAACGAGATGACTTAAGTTTATATCATTGAGATTATGTTCCATGGACTAAAAGCGTTGAGAGACAACCACTGGTGTCTGGTGTAGTCCAATTCATAGTAATGATAGTTATGATACCTATTCTAGACTACTAATTTATTTCACTGTTGAGAAAGTGAACAAGACAACGACGGTATCACAGTGTTGCCAAATATGGGGAATTTTCTCTAGACATGGAAAATTAGAGGTATCAATGGAGAAATTCTACCCGACGAAATTAGAATATCAACAAGATGGTAAATACAGTAAGTATACGATTAATAATAGTAAACAGCAAATTTCTGAGGTAAAAAGGGAAATTCTGATGTTGAAGCCGAGGCAAAAAAGAAAACTGGTGCTGAAGTTGAGGTAAAAAGGGAAATTCTGATGTTAATTACAGTTGGGGAAATTTCGTCAAGCAAGCCAGCCGGCCCTGGCAACACTGTATCAAGGTAAACAAACACACGAGTAGGATACGAAAGGAAGGTAATATTTCTTTTTCTCACTTTTCCACCGTTTTTCCACTAATTGCTTGATTTTCATTGAATTTTCTCGACATATTACAACGACCCGTGTAAAGGCATATCAGGAGGAAGAAGATAAGTTATAGTTGTGTGTACAGTGTGATATATTTAAGGTAATTTATCTCAATTTTTTTTTTATGAACTCGGTATTGTTGTGATGAATATTTTTGAGCATAACTTAAGTAGTTACTATTTACATTCATCTGTTCTATGATAGTTTTCCAATTGTGGTGAATATTGTTGAGTGTAGGTACGGTAGTTATTATTTTACATTTGATCTGTTCTATGATAGTTTTCCAATTGCTGTGACATTAATTAGTACTGTATTATTTTATCGGTATTTATTGAAAGAATTACCGTTTTGCAGCAGTGTTGCCAGATCCGGCTGGGTCCCAGTATTTTGCCCCAGTCATTTATTGTATTTTATCACGATTATTTCCCGGTAGTTTGCCCAGGTTAGGTTCCGGTAGTTTGCCCAAGTTAGGTCCCGGTAGTCTGATGCGGTCTAGGTTAGGTTAGGTCAGGCTAATTTCAAAATGCCCCATTTGCGGAGAAAATGCCATAGAAGAAAATAGGGTAAATATTGAATGAATTACCGTTATTGCGTACGTTTTTTCTACCTTCATTACCCACTTATTTAGACCATTCTAAGACTATTTTCTTCTATGGCATTTCCTCTGCAAATGCCCCATTTCCAAGATAGGGCATATTCAAATGGGGCATTTTGAAATTAGCCTGACCTTACCTGACCTGACCTAACCTAACCTAGACCGCATCAGACTACCGGGACCTAACCTGGGCAAACTATCGGGACCTAACCTGGGCAAACTACCGGGAAATAATCGTGATAAAGTACAATAAATGACAGGGGTAAAATACTGGGACCCAGCCGGATCTGGCAACACTGCTGCAAAACGGTAATTCTTTCAATAAATACCGAAAATAGTCTTAGAATGGTCTAAAATAGTGGGTAATGAAGGTAGAAAAACCGTACGCAATAACGGTAATTCATTCAATATTTACCATTTTATCTTGCCACTCTAAAAAGGAGCTATTATAATTTAAATTTATGAAGTACGGTTACTTAGGCAATTCTCTTTTCGTACGTCAACTAGACTTGGCTTTAGATTTGTCAGCAGAAAATTTACTGTAATAAAAAAAAAAAACATAAATTTGATACTACACACTAATTTTCTTTGTAACATTTACTGCAACAGATTATTGTGCTATTTATTTTGTTATGTCCATACGGTACTCTTTCTGCCTGCAATGTTAATTTTCGGTAATTCCTTATGAGAGGTACGCTGATATTTTTGGTTCGATATTTTTTTGCAATGCTGGTGTGCCATTATGGTAAAATATAAGGTATTTATTGAAAGAATTACCATTTTGTAGCAGTGTTGCCAGATCCGGCTAGGTCCCAGTATTTTGCCCCAGTCATTTCCTGTACTTTTCCACGGTTATCCATTTGAATATGCCCTATCTTGAAAATGGGGCATTTGCGGAGGAAATGCCATAGAAGAAAATAGTCTTAGAATGGTCTAAATAAATGGGTAATGATGTTAGAAAAACCGTACGCAATAATGGTAATTCTTTCAATATTTACCAAATATAATAATAGTGTTTACAGTAGAATATGGTATATATACAGTATAACAGTGGTAGCCAGATACACGAACCCAGACTCGCTACTTGTGAGGTTGGCGGAAGGTACAGTCGGCAAAAAAGTATTGGAAAACTCCTATGGATAATTATAGTTATTTTCAATGTATGGGTGGTTCCAATACTTATTTTGCCAACTGTACAAGACATGTACTGCTGGGTGCCGTTGTAATTGTTCAAAATATACCGGTATCATCTTGTGTTGTTTGTTTTTGTTGTTGAGTAATTAACGACTGCATTCTATGGATGTTTTCAGACAGTGGGTCAGCATGAGTTTCAGCAGTTTCAAGGAGGTGATTGAAGAAGGAGATACTATCATCCTCTATATTAACTTCTCACAGATTTATGCACTTGTGGTTAGTACAATACCTGTTACTGTACATTGTTTGCTGTAGATTTGAGGTTTCACTGGTACATTTCAATGCTTATAATTGCAGTACTGGTATTTTGTCCATAAAAATAATGAACTGTGCACCTCTTTCATAATGGAAGTTGTTGTTGTTGTTATTGTTGAAGTTCCTCAAGCTGTCTATCCGAGCAGCCCCGAGCTCCAGATGAAGTAAATTAACTTACTGTTATACTTCAGGTAAAACCCAAAACAACTTCTAAAAGTGGCCAGAAAGTTGATAATGTGTTCCAAACCAAATACGGGTGCCTGAGGTTGATGGATTTGGTTGGTGTACGATATGGGTCCCGTGTCAACATGTCTAAAGGTTGGGGTTATGTTCTCTACCCAACCCCTGAACTCTGGACAGTCACACTCCCACACCGCACACAGATCCTCTATACTCCAGATATATCAATGGTGAGCAAAACAGTATTCTACAATTTTATTTGTTAATTAACCACATTATTGCATACAATACTGTACAGTAGTACATACTCAAATGAATAAATGACACCTTGCTGTATAGGCTTACTGTACTTCTGCCTGAAAGGGAGTAGCGAAAGAAAAAGAAATATAAAATTATAAGTTTGATTTCAGGGTATCAGTGCTTGTAATTTTCATATTGCACTACTGTATGAGTTATTAAAGTACTATAGAATATTCTGTCACAGCAAGTAGTGATGCACATAAAATAATTACTTTGCCTTGAATGAATGCTTCTTTGATTGTGTTGTTAAAGTAAATCGCTTATTAAATAAGTGACTTATATATGGTGGAAAAGTGAAGTGTGTTTAATTCTACTACAAAATGTGAATGTTGAATGTTACAATACATAACTAATAACGTATGAGTTTTTAGGTTGTGATACAGCTGGAAGTTGGCCCAGGCTCAGTGGTTTGTGAGGCAGGCACAGGTAGTGGGTCACTTTCACATGCTCTCCTGCGAGCCATCGGTCCTACAGGCAAACTCTACACATGTGACTTTCATAAGGAAAGAGTGAAGGTAATGACAGAGTATACAGTCTGCTTTAACTTGTTATGCTTATTGGATTTACAAGTGATCTTATGAATTTGGAATTCTTATCAAGAATGATTGTATTATAGTCTAGTACTGTACTTAGAAAATAATATCTTTTACTTAGAAAGTATTTTGAATGATTTGTTGAAAAAAGTTAGTAGTAATTGCTCCAGTTTCTAACCATTCATTAGTCTGAGACCAATGCCTGTTCTCATGTTACAGATTGCTACAGAGGAGTTTGAGTGTCATGGTTTGGGCTCCAGAGTTTCTGTCTCAGAACGTGACGTATGTGTTGAGGGCTTTGGGGTGGAAGGAGTCGCAGATGCAGTATTTCTTGACCTACCTAAACCATGGGAAGCTCTTCCACATGCTGTGTCAGCCATGAAGCCTTCTGGTGGCAGAGTTTGTTTTTTTTCACCATGCATTGAACAGGTTGTGTTGTGCCACCATGTACTATCGCTCAAAAAAATGCCCTTACGAATTTGTGCTAAGATATATGACAAAATGGACAAAGATTAGGAAAATTCACTAGGGACAACATAAGCCGTACTTACTTTTCTCATATGTATACGGTTGATGGTTGACTGTGTAACTGTTATAATAAAGCTTGCTTCCAAAGGTATTAAAGAAAGTGGTTTCCTTTTCCAGGTCTGCAGAGCCTGTGAGACGATGGCAGCCCTAGGCTTATTAGAGATTACTACTTTGGAATGTTTGGCAAGGGAATTCCAAGTCAAAACAATATCTCTACCTGTCTTATCTAATAATGGGAAAGTAAGTTGAGGCATTAGTATTTGAGGTACACTGCAAGTGTTATCTTAAACTTGAAGCTAATCAATATGTTTGGGTTCTTTTTTAATGATTGTCAGTATCACCCTTATAATGTGCATATATATGTGTTTACACTGCAAGAGTTGATTTGTTTAATTTTTATGATAATTATTTTTCCAGGCTGTGGAATCTCAGAAAACAAATGTACAAGAAGAAGAGTTAGAAGTGCCAAAGAAGAAAATAAAAATTGATGGTGAGCTAGCCGAAGAAGCCTGTACGGTAGATAATTCAAAAGTAGAAGAGCAAAGCAAAGAGAAAATGGTAAAGCCAGCAATTACAGCAAGGAATAGTGACCAGCAAGAATCAGAGGTTGTGAAGTACTGTTCTGGTATTCCATATCTGAAAATGCCAGGCCATACAGGTTTCTTAACTTTTGCTACAGTGCCACCTGGTCTTAGTAGATCTGTAATTAATTCTGTTCAAGCAACTGTTGAATAATTTCCAGGGAAAATAGTCTTATGGTAGTACAATACTAATGTTTTGTCATTTTGCATAATAATTCTTGATAAAAATGTTTTGTACTTTTACTTCCCTACTGTTTCTGAAATCTATATTTGTTCTTGCACAGTACAGTATATATAGTAGGACCCTAGTCATGCACCACTAATCCGTAGTGTATGTTGTTTCAATTACTAATATTTGACTGAGCATGTTTCTTTATAACTGGTTTCTAAGTTATTTTATATCATCCCCTGCTTAAGGAAATGTTAACATCATCCTTCTGTGGACTAAGGATAAATGTAGGTAAGAATACTTAGCCCAATGCCTCTCCTTCATAAAGGTACTAAGGGAAATATGATTTATGAAACTAGCCTATGTGCCAAAATCTTATGTTAAATAGAAAGATAATTATAACAATTCTTGTATTTGAACATTGTACTGAAAAACAAAAACAAATAATTCATGTGCCTTATAGATTTCTTGTTATAAAACTGAATTTGGGGACCAGTGGTCACCCTGAACTCTATTCTTAAACCCCAGTTTAGACACTACTGTTGCAGGAAATGTAATTTTGTCATCAATATTCATGATCAGTAGAGGAACAGCTTTACTTTTTGAGGTAGAAGTTCCAGTGTGTTGCAAGACTCGAGGAGTATCTTGCTACCTTTTTATCTTTGTGACCTTGGTTGCTGGTTGCTTGTTTATGTAACTTACTTTTGGTATATCAGGCCAGCTCCAATTGCATAACTCATACATTTATGGTAACAGTTATCAATAAAAGTTGTATATCAATTCAGGAATACTGTACTGGAAACTCATCCTCATTGTAACTGATTTCCCAGTCGATTAATAAAAAAATAACCAGCAGATAGTGGGAAGGGGTTACACTTAAGATGAAGTTGTGATACCCCTCTAAATACTCTTGCTGTTTTTGGCTTTTTGCTGTGGTTAACCCAGTGTTGGGGTCCTGGGATGGTGGTGTGGGCCTTCCTTCGAGAGGCTGCCAACCTAAAGGGTGGACAGCCATGGGGACCAAACCACCACAAACAATCCCTGGCCCACATGAAACATGAGAACTGGGAGTGGCTCTGGTCACCCCATGATGGGGCAGAAAGGAAGGAAGTACCTGCACTTTGGATGGATAATGGAACATTACCACAAGTGAAATATGTGTTTTTTAATCATTATGTATTGTGGAGAGAATTGAGTAGTATCATATAAAGATGTGATATTATGGTTGATTGGACAGAAGTTTTGTGCTCACTACAGGTTCCTATCACCTAAAACTTAGCTCTGACCTCCCTATAGGGAAAGGGGTACTGCTTGCGGTGATGAGGGCAGTATTTTATGGATTTTGGTTTCCTTTCAGTCCCAGCCACTCTTTCAATTATTCATCTGTCCCTCTAATTTCCTGTAAAATTTCATTATCTCAAACTTGCTAAATTTTCACTACTATTTTCAAGACCCCAGACCTGCAAAATGTTCAACATTTTCATGACCTGTGACCTACAAAATACCGGTATCCATGACCCCGAACCTGCAAATTTTTCATGACCTTAGACCTGCAAAATTTTCTTGACGTAGAGGATTTAAAAACATTTCATCCAAATTTTCAAAACACCGGAACTGCAATATTTTCATAGGTTCAAAGTTTCCATACGTGTTGTTTTACTGCGTCATGTAGCGGACACACAGGCTTATGAAAGTTACGGTAGAGGAATTGTTATTTCGTTTGGTGTACCCTCAGGTTCCAGTAGTCTGAGTTCGACGCTTGTCATTTTCAGTTCAATTTTTGTTTTCCGGGATGGATTCAGACGGTCTTATCTTGTGGCTTCAAACCATTTTACCTTAGTAGCTTGGCACTGTGAAATTTATAATATACCATGACTGAGTATAAGTCCTGTCGCTACACATAAATCATAATTATAATGAAGGGTAGCGAGTAGCGATGTCATGTAACCCCAGGGGAACTTTTGTTGCTAGATTTGCTACAAATTTCCTTTTAAGAAAACATATGGAATAGACTTTCACTGCAAACAGTATATCCATTTTCTTGCCTTTTTTTTTCGGCCCGAGTTTGAGGCCCGCATTTCATAGTGCAATAATTGTTGTGAAACTAGATACTATAATATTATATTATAGAAATTTTATAATCGTAATTACATATTTGCAGACACTGAAGACTGGACACTTGGAATGTTGATGAAGAAACATGCATGAAATCATTAATAAGCTCTAACTCTTCCTCTGAAACTGGAAAATTATTTCCTACAGAGTTGATTGCAAGGTAAGATGACGTACAGTACATCTTGACTCCACTATTCTCTTGTAGTAACTGATCCATGTTATTAAGATGTTATTGCAATGGTATGATTTATTGAAGCCAACCGCATTCGAACATTTCGTCGTGAGGAGGATATACCACCTCTTCCAAATAGTGAAGGAAGTTTTTTGAAGTGTTTGTATTTGTTAGTGTGGCTGTTGAGAGTGGGTTTGGTTAGTTGTTGTAACAGTTTAATGTATTTTGTATAGTGTACTATATGAAAAAAAATACAAAGTTGTTACAAAGGCTCCACTCATACAGTTACCAAATATTCGTGTGTGTTTTTCAGTAAAAATAATTGATAATGTGCCCGATAATTACGATGTGTGTATCCTCCTCTTAGAAAAAAAAAATAGTAGGATTATAATTGGTGTACAGGATATGAATGCAGTCCTTGATATCATATAGGTATAAAGAAATATCATTATATAGTTTTGTAAATATCTCCAAGAACAGTAATCAGGACTTGATGGGGATCATGAATTAATTACGGGTCTGCAGTCAATGATCTTAATAAATTGTGTATTGTACGGTAAGTAAGCGGCAATAAGTTTTTTCTTTTATTAAATACAAATATGCCAATAATGTTAATAAATTGTACGGCATGCAGGGGGTAAGGAGGTAAGTAAGTGGTGCTGCAGTAGCGGTAGTCACCAGTCTGTCATTCTTGTGTTATCGGCAGTAATGTCAACACTGACATTACTGCCCCGGTCGCCAACCTGTTGTACGCTATACCTTGCATTACTCCACCCCACATAATATCCCTAAAGTACGCTAGTGCTCCCTACCTACTTACATCGGTTCCACACCCAAGTATCACAAGGAAACTATTGTGACTTTGGAAAAACGTCGTATTGAGAAGGTTGCCCGCATCATACTTACTGAGGCAACCATGAACGCCTAACTTGGAGGAGGAACACACCCTCAAGGATTCCAAACATATTATCACTAGAGCATCTTCCCACAAGTGCTGTCAGTGATGTAAACTACAGAAAAGGACATTCGAAAGCTTGGAAAAGAGAAGATTTATTATATCCTACATTATGTCTGTGAGGGGACAAGTGATGCTGGATGGGGGTGAGTGCCAGCTGGTACCGGTAGCTTGCTTGGCCCCACAGCCATCCTTTGCTTGTCTAGGTCACCCTCCCAACACACACACCACTTGGACCACCTCTGCCGGACTCACATACGGCAACGTCCAATCTACTTACATGACTGGAGGATATAGCAGTGTTAGAATGGCCAGCACGAGCAGAGTGGACGTTGGTGTGATTCAGAGAAAAGTGTCTGCTCCTCCACCTGCCACCGCCCATTGCCCGACGGTGCCCCTGCCACAGCTTTCTCGTACCTCCTTCCACGTCGGCTACTACGTTCCTCCAGCTGTTGAACCCGGTGATCCTTATGGGTGAGTTATTGCTGTCCCATCTCTCTGTATCATCTTCTCCCTCTTCCTACAGGGTCTTCCAAGCTTAGGGCGGTCTTCTTTCATCCTCAATTCAAATAAGTGGTGTTCACGGAGGCATCAAGTTTTTGCAGTGGTAATATTCTGGCCTTGCGTCAAGTTGGCCTGGGGTTCAAGGCTTATAATATTTCCACACGCAAAACCGCAGCACAGGCTAAATGAATTTCTATGGTCGAGCTAGGGTGCAATTCTCCATTTTGTCTACACCAACAAACGCTTAATATTATCTTTTCGAGTGACTAAGCATCTCCCCGTACAGTAACCACCACACACTACTTAAGGGAAGGGTATATTATTGACATTTTTGGAGATAATGATTCCTCCAAACTATTCCCAGCAACAGAACACCATTATTTTTTGTTAATCTGGTCCTGTTTCCTGGCATACTTTGGAGGAATAAATGTACCAAAAGTATACTCTCTCCTTAATCAAATTGGACCAAGTTCGATCCTCGATGCTGCTCTTTATCTGTAGTACAAGTTACATGGCCTGTATGTATGGTGTAGCTTGGTTGGAATTCATATCTGTTCCTACAGTAGGTTTATGCAATCTGCAAAGTTTGCGTAAAATTTGCACATCGGATGATTTTTATCAGTATGGGTGAAGGTGAAAAGAGAAAGAGAAGGAGAGATAGACAGGGAGCAAGAGAAAGGTGTGGAGGGAAAGAGAGAGATGGCAGGACTATCTATACCAGGGAAAAATGTGGTGAATCTACGTACTGTAACTTAACAAACACAAAACTAACTTTAGAGGAATGACGCCTTATAGTTGACATAACTCCCTAACCAGCATCATTAGGCTCTTATATATAGAAGTTTGGGGAGGACTGAATGGCGTTGATGAGTAAGGGTGGAGAGAGAGAGAGAGAGAGAGAGAGTTGTGTGTGTGTGTTTATGAGACACACACACACACATAATTATATACATATATATATGAATAATCGTAAACCTGTAAGTATCGTGTTATACCAGTAATTTTCAGAGAGATCTTGAAGGGCACATTGGTTGGCATATCCATTCACTAAGTTAGACTGAATTAGTTGTTTAGAGACACTACGGTGATAGTGATGAGCTTTAATAATACTGAAACACTGTAATTGCGATTTACTTACAAGCAGGTGTTTACTGACGCAACTTATCACTGATGATTTACAAACCATTAAGTTTTGTAAGTTAGTGTACGAGTAACCCGGTGGAAATGGTATCTTGGTATTGGTGTTGTATCTGTATTGTATAATATTGTATATTGTATAATATATATATATATATATATATATATATATATATATATATATATATATATATATATATATATATATATATTTTTGGGGGGGGAGAGGTAAGGGAAGAACGAATATAGCAAGAGCAGAATGCATTGTTAATAATTTATGTTGTGGGAGTGGTGGTGGAGGAGAGATGAGGAAGGGAAGCAGGTAAACTGTTAGTGTATCTTGGCAGTAGAGAGAAAAACTCTTTTTGGTATGAACTGTTGGTATATATTGGGAGTGGTGGAGGATAGGTGAGGTGAGGTTGACAAGCAGGAGGTGGTGGAGGATAGGTGAAGTTGATAAGCAGGGAATGGATGGAGGGGGTTGTGGTGGACAGGTGGAGTGAGGTTGACAAGCAGAGGGTGGATGGAGGGAGTGGTGGAGGACAGGTGAAGTGAGGTTGACAAGCAGAGGGTGGATGGAGGGAGTGGTGGAGGACAGGTGAAGTGAGGTTGACAAGTAGAGGGTGGATGGAGGGAGTGGTGGAGGGCAGGTGAAGTGAGGTTGACAAGCAGAGGGTGGATGGAGGGAGTGGTGGAGGACAGGTGAAGTGAGGTTGACAAGTAGAGGGTGGATGGAGGGAGTGGTGGAGGACAGGTGAAGTGAGGTTGACAAGTAGAGGGTGGATGGAGGGAGTGCGTGACGCTTGGTGACAACAGTGAGGCGGGTGGTGAAGGCCAGACCTCCATCCCTCCCTCATTCACTTCATGCTCTCCTCTCTTCTACTCACCTCACTGACTGGTCATATTTCACGCCTCATGCTCGTAACTCACTAAAATCCCCCTTTATTCGTTACTCATCTGATGTTTTTACCTCATTCACTCGAGACCCTCATTCACTTCACCTCACTTACTGGTCACATTTCACGCCTCATGCTCGTAACTCACTAAATCCCCCTTTATTCCTCTCTAATCTAATGTTCTTGGATTGCTCATTCCTCCAAGCTATGCCAGTTAACACGCTACCTCAGTACTGAAACAATCCAGCATCATACATACATACATACATTCTTGACACAGTTTGATCAAATGTAAATCCCCCAGAGAATTAAAACACCAATGAAAAAAAAAAACATCAATGAACCATGAGCGATGGGAATAACAATAAACAAAATGAAAATCCCATGCACTTCATTTCCTTCTCTCTCTCTGTGTTTACGGTACTTGTTGGTCAATGCTTTATCCTATCGTATTGTTTAACCCATAAGAGGACCTATGTTAGTGTCAGCAAATTTAGAGGTTCATCATACCTCCAGATTTAGCTAAAAATAAATAAATAAATAAATATATAAATAATTCAATGGATGATCCAGACTATATTGAAGGAAGTTTTTATAAATATTATATATCAGTGACCTTCTTTCATCTTGTTGCCAAAATATCTGTGTCTTTAAATGATTACCAATAACCGGCCAACCTAATGAAGGTAAATTCACTCTCTTTTCTTCATAGATTCCACACATCCCAAGGCACGGTTCTGTATAATATATCTACTCTTGGAATGACTCGATTGATATTTTAAGAATTGAAGTGCCAGCTGTTACCAGGAAGATTGGAAACCTGACGATAGTATTATGATGATTCAGTGTATTCAAACAACTAAACAACTGTAGTAGTGTTATTGATTGCTGACTAATTCTTGCATGAAGTTGTGTATAAAACCTCCCCCCCCCCCCTTTCCCCTCCATTGCCAACAGTGTGTCCTCGAAGTCGAGAAAAATGCGAGGCGTTTGTTGTGTGTAGGAGTGTTGACGTTGGCAGCATCAATCTTTATGCTCGTGTTTAGTGCTGACTCTTCTCACTCTCCATTTTACGACCTTATTATTTTTTTCCTACCTCATGGTCTATAGGAAGGATAAGTTGCAATCAATTAGTATAGTATGACGAGTATATTATTATAGTATAGTATTATATTATTGCAGTATATAAGAGTTATCAAGGACTCGAATCTAGTACACCAAGAAGGGATGCCATTTAATTTTTGAGGGTATCAGGTCGAATGTGGAAGAGAATATCTAGTATTTGTATGTACAGTCACGATCATAAATTTCTTTACCCCCATGGCGAGAATGAGGTCGAAGTTGTGGTTGGAGAAGGGTCAGGCAAACGAACACTGGGAGACAGTATCTCTTGATGGCGTAAAATTTGTTGTATTCAAGTGAACACCTCTAGTGATATTATAAACTGGGCCATTTTTGTTCGTCTAGTCCATACTTCGACCTAACTCTCTATGCTCGTGACTGTACCTTGAATTTATTTCTTATATTTCCATGTTGGACGTTGTATTGAGTAGTAGCAAGGTTTCTCATGCAGATGTCTACCGAATAAAGTAGTAAATACCTCTGTGGTTTTTAGGTGTGTGTACCGGGCAACAAAACATTATCATCATCATCACACCATCAGAGACACGAGGCTTCACAACGCTGTATCATCCCCTTGTTTAGCTTTTGTTTGCCTTCAAGTGTGTGTTTTTCGTTCGTAGGGGCCTGGAGGACGTGTGGAATCAACACTTCGAGCTGCTCTTCAGGAACCTCCCCAACATGTGGACATTTGGCCCTGCAGAAACCACTCCTTCTGGTTGGCAGGTCTTCAAGGACATGGCAAAAGTCCGATTCTCCTGCCAGGTGAGTCGTTCTAAAGGATCTTGTTTGGAAGTTTCAAAGTGAAATTAACCCTGGACACTGAGGGTTTTCCTTCTGCATTTAAATCATTTGGGTTTATTCTCAGCTCATTATCTGATCAAACTACATAAATAAAACTATGTGTGGGGCCTGAAGTAGAGTACCATTAATTGATTGAAGATGAAATAAGATCACTCTAATATTGGAAGACCCCGTAAGACGAAGGAGAAGATGATAGAGAGGTGGGCCAACAAGCACGAAGGAAAAAAAATAGTAGAGTAAAAAGTGACACTATGAAGGGGAGATTTTCTTGGTGGTGAATTGGAAGGTCTCTGTTTTCTCCAATCATGCCAAGAAACAGATCCCCATATTATTACACCATTGAGGGCGTTTTTTTTTTTTCTGACATAGTTAGGAGGAATCAGAGACCTTCCAATTCACCAACAAGAGAATCTCCCCTTAATTAAGGTCCTGTTTCCCCCCAGCGGTGTTCCCATGGATGGACCAGCATGTATGGTATGGTGGTGTTCTACTATCATTGGGACACCGCCTCCAACCAGGGCAATGTCCGCTTCCTCCTCACTGGACAGAAGTGCAACCATTGTAACCCCGATGGCTTTGAGACACCCATGTGGTACCCGGAGGAGGCGCAGAAGGTGAGAGCCAGCCCGATCTGTTTTTAAGTAATTTTTTCTTGTGATAATTTTTGGCCAACTTAAAGTGTTATATGTATGTTGATACTGAATATTTTTAAGCAGATGACGTTAGCTTCCAAAATCCATATACTCGTTCAGGCATTTATTTGACGCATGACTGGTTAATTAATGGCTCCTGATCCCTAACTAAGTGTCGGACTTTGCCCAGTCACGATTAGTCATTATGTTAGTATCTTTATTATGACCTGTGAACAATTACCATGAGTCAGATAAGAACCCAAAGAAATGAGACTACAGCTTGTATGTTGTGTTCAGGTCACTATTAGTCATTATTATTATTACCTGTGAAAAATTACCATGAGTCAGATGGGAACCAAAACAAAGTAGACTACAGCTTGTATGTTGTGTTGTGTTGTTAGTCATTATTATTACCGGTACCTGTGAACATTTACCATGAGTCAGATGGGAACCAAAACAAAGCAGACTACAGCTTGTATGTTGTATTCAGGTGATGACCAATCTGTACCACGAGGTAGCCAACCGAGTGTACCAACTGCAGACACCGCCACTAATCCGCGACCGTCGTCATGGCCGGCCCCGTCACCAGCACAACTCCAGCATGTGCCAGGCGTGTCGTCAGGGGCTCTGCAAAACGTCCAAGGTCCTCCAAGCAGTGTCTAGCTCCTCTTGAGAAATGCCAGTCCTTCCATAGATGTACTTAAGTCTTTTCTGTTAGGCCACTGAAACACAATGCTGTCTTCCCGTTCATGTAACTGTATTCAAACCTTTATTAATTTGTATTGTAATATTTAACAGTAAGAATAGATAATGTCAGATGTACTGTATATCATATTATATTTCCATGGTTCCTTCCTTTTAGTGTGATTAAAGACTTGACTGATAACTTACCCATTTTATTATTGTAGTATCAGGAATATTGCAGGACATAGCCACGGTGACGAGTAAGTTGCAAAGTAAATGAAACTCTGTAACCATATACTGTACTGTACTTAACCTTGCTATGTTTATACGAGTGCAAAGATGTGGGCAATACTTTAAGTGTTTGGACGCCTCTTCCTTCGTATTTACCATCCCTCCTCTGTGCCACCTTCTCCCTTATGAGTCGAGGTCTTTCTGTAGGCGCCTAACACAGTCCTCCTACTTTTCTCATTTATAGACTTCATATACTGCTATGATGCAAAATGAATATCAAGAAGACTTTTAGTGTGTTTTATTTCCAATGCATAAAATAATGTTATCATGGTAATCATAGTGCACGTATTGCTATAAAAATCATATCAGTCTATTATTATGCCTGTAATAGTACCATACTGTGCTTAGATAGTGCTTATAGTGGTGATTGATATAATTGTAAGTATTCATATTTAGCAATAAGATGTAAGTGCCCCTCTTTACTCCACAAAAAAATACTTTATGCACCTTGAGCTTTGTTAGTGGGTTATCCTTTTAGTTTTTCTTATCGTTATTTTTCTCTGAGTCAGTCACGGGGTCTCTATCTCTTAATTCTGTCAGGTCAATCGTGTTTCGCACATATTTTATTTCGTTTTTGTAACTTGTGTTGCTCGTATTCATGTTCTGCATTTCTCTTATGTTAATGTCGCTTATTTGTTGCATGTCACAATTTCTTTTAACAATTCACTTATATCCATGTCACCATTTTGTTGTATGTAACTTATGTAACTTCCCTGAAAGTATATTGTCTGTGACCCTAACCTTTTGCCTTTCACGATCATCATCCATCGGTCGTATAATTATTCATGGCATTGTATCTTTCCTCTCTCAGTTCACTCGTGCTGTCGTATACTGTCCTGTTGGTCCTCCTTCTCTGACCCCAGTGCCACCATCCCTTCTCCACAGCCACCATCATGAGTGCCAAGAATGACGCCACACCCAGCTGGAGGAAGGCCGTCATCACGTTGGAGAGGGTAGCTGGCTGGAGGGAACGGCTGGTGTCGTAACAATTCCCAGATTTGGACAGCCGGGTGAAGGCGTATCTACCCACCACACCCGTCTCTCGCAGTTTGGTCAGGCTGGGAGAGGTAGGCAGGCAGGAGGGTTATGGTTAGTACCATTAAAAAAGTGGAAAGTTGTGGTGAGAGTAGTGGAAGGTTGTGCTTAAGGTAGTAAGTAGTATGGTAGTTCTAAGGAGTGTGAAGTTGAGGTAAGTAGTGTTCAATAGTGGGAGATTGTGTTAAGGAATGTAGAGTAGTGGGAGATTGTGGTCATTTATTTTGAGTACCTGTTGTGGGAGGTTGTCGTTGAGGGTCGATGAAGGTAATAAGAGGTTGTGATGAGTGGATTTGACTAGTGGGAACACGTGCTGGTTAGCGTTGGAGTAAGCTAAGTTCTAAGGAGAGACAGATTAAAGATGATGATGAATAAAGAGCATAAACTTATAACCCTTGGGGAGAAGGACGAGAACTTTAGTTAATTTCTCCCACCTATCGGAGGAAATGAAAGAAACACCGTGATGAAGCAAACGATAATCATAATACGATAGTTATAGAACTGTACTTTGTGTAACCAAATATCCTGCCGGTATATTCCCTGGTACTCGTTCAGTTTGCATTATTGTATTGTACTTACTGTAGTGGAGTACAATGAGGTAATTGGTTTGGCGTATGTGAATAATTTTAGGTAGGATGTACAGTGGATGTGGTTGACGTCAGAATATTTTTTGAACCGTAAATGTTAACGTAGCGTAAAAGTGGATCATGAACTGGATGTGGAAGTGTGGAGTACATATTATATAGCTCCGTTAAGGTGGTGCATGGAGTAGTATGGGAAAATTTCGTTCGTGTTCGGTAGTGTGGAGAATGTGGATGGTTGGAGGCAAGGTGGAGGTATCGTAATATATTTATGGAATATTTCTAGACAGTGGAAAATCCGATTAGGTCTGTCTCTTCCTTCTCCTACTGCTTCGCTTTCTCCCCTCCCTTTGTAGGCCTTCTATTCTTAGCACAAATCCTCGCAGCTTTCTTCCTTGTATCTTCCTCCACCATGCACGTATTTTTCTGCTTTTATCATACACACACATACATACACACACCTCAATCACTCACTCACTCACTCTTTCTCTATCATTTACTTACTCACTCACTCGTTCTCTATCATTCACCCACTCACTCGTTCTCTATCATTCACCCACTCACTCATTCTCTATCATTCACTCACTCACTCACTCGTTCTCTATCATTCACCCACTCACTCGTTCTCTATCATTTACCCACCCACTCACTCACTCTTTATTCGTTTTTGCGTGAGATATGGGGATCGTCCGTCTAAAACCAATTCCTTGCCACTGTAACCCTTCACATTTTTACACTTACTGGTAATTCAATATACTGCGGAGTGGTGAGCCTTTAGCCACGGCGAAGGCAGAAGGAACCCTGATGTAAGTATTGGGTAGCAGGAGGTAGGAGCAGTCATGTGAGAACTCTGCCTTAAAGAGAAGTTCGTCAATGATATAGATGTGGTTATTGGTAGTGAGGAGTTGTCGCAGTCCAGCCTCTGAGGTCAGTCCCAGGGAGTGGTATACAGGGGTCACCATGTCCCTCCACACGTCATGGTACAAGCCTTTTCGCGACTCC
This sequence comes from Petrolisthes cinctipes, assembly GCA_033782935.1. Classification (NCBI taxonomy): domain Eukaryota; kingdom Metazoa; phylum Arthropoda; class Malacostraca; order Decapoda; family Porcellanidae; genus Petrolisthes; species Petrolisthes cinctipes. The sequence continues at coordinate 35,308 of JAWQEG010006644.1, read as the reverse complement.
TGCAACCAACACCATTATTCCTAGCATTAATTTGATGGAGGTAATTATGGAAATACTGAAATCGGTATTAACACTATGACCATTAAAGCGCAAAAACAAAACAAAACAAACATGACCATTATTTTAAGCATTAATTTGATGAAAGTGATTATCTGAATACTAAATTTGGCATGATCACTCTGGCCATTAAAATAAATATAATATATGTCCACGCCTGAAATATAAACATGGCCACTACAGTATGCCTGAAATGGCCACTGAAATTATATAAACAAACCAACGCGCCCCTGCCTGAAATATCTCGTCCACTGAGGTACTCCTGACGTATCCTAAGGTGTATTTGCCGGCCTGGTGAGCCTCCTGCAGCGTGGTGAAGGGCGGGGTGGCGGAGGACACGGTCAGGTTGGAGATGAGGAAGCAGGTGTAGTAAACAGTGAAGAGGGTCGTGGCATAGAAAAGCACCAGTACCACCACTCTACTCGACGCACTGTTCACATTCAGGAACATACCTTATAGTACAGGAGGGGAGGAGGGGAAAAGAAAAGAATTAGAGTACTGGAAAGAACATGCCTTATGGTACAGGAGAGGAGGGGAAAAGAAAAGAATTAGAAGTACTGGAAATGGGAAAGAACATGCCTTATAGTCCAGGAGGGGAGGGGAAAGAAAAGAATAAGAGTACTGGAAATGGAAAATTATATGCATGCCTCGTACAGGAGAAGGGAAGAAGGAAAGAATAGGAATACTGAAATTGGGAAAGAACATGTAAGAAAGGAATACAGGAATTGAAAATAAAAATGCAAAAATTGAATGCAGGATATGAGAAAGATAACACAAGACATATATATATCTGTACAGCCGTTAATTCTCTAGCATCATCTTACTTCCTTTACCGTTTGTTTATGTTCTCGGATGATAAGAACTACTAAGTTTTTCAATATAAAACTCAAGAACTCACTCTGACCACACAGGGAACCGAAGGTGAGGAGAGAGGCGTCTGCTATGGAGCATCGGCTTGACTCGCGGGGTGAGAGGGTGGTGGTAGTGGCAAGGACAAGGGCTGCTATCACCAACACGGCTGCCAGGGCCCCCCACGTCTCCACTTCCAACTCTCGGGTGAAATTAGTCCACATGGCGTTATTGGTGTTTGGTCGTGCAATCACCAACTTGTAGCTATCCAGTGTCGTATCATAAACAAACCAATATTACATTAGTTTGGCCCTGTCTGTGTCGAACCGTGTACAAATCTTGATATTACAGTAGTTGTGTCTGACCCTCAGTGTAGCATAAACAAACCAACTAATTTAACTAAAGTTCTATACATTTGTCTGTGTCTACCCGTATCATCAGGGAAATAAATATGGAAATAGTGCTATAATCTCGAGGGGTCATTGTCTAGTCCTTCAACCTGACCAACAGTAACTGGGTGAATGAATGAATGAATGAATGAATGACTATGTCTGGGTACCATAGCATATCCATCTATATATAACCTCCATGGCTTGAAAAGGTGATGGAGGAGGTCTGTAGTTATGTGTTGGTTGGCTGTAAGTTTTGGCACTGTTGGCAGGTCAATAACTTAGGGACCCTGTGATGCAGTCAGAAAATTGGAGGTAAATGAGTCCTTCAAAAATTGCCGCGAAACACCACCTGTATGGAAGGAGCTTGTTTCGTGGCATAGTCAGGAGGAATTAGAAGCCTCCAATTCCCATACACAATTACAGGGTCCATAAGAGGGGGAAGAAGTTGGCGGAGCGAACACGACCCTTTTGATGTAGGATCATATTGGTATCGCAGCCTGGGGAGGGAAGCAGGGAAGGGAGGCATGGAAACAAGAGATAGCGAAATGAAAGGAAAGGGACGAGAGGGAAAGACATGAAGGAAAGGAGGTAAGGAGATAACGTAAGGAAAGAAAAGAGACAGAGAGAAGGAGAAGGTGTGGAAGAAAGCAAGAGAGGACAGTGGGAAAAAGCAAAGAGAAAATAACAGGGAGAAAAGGAGGTAGAAGGTAACAAAAGGAAAGAAAATAGACAGAAAGAAGGAGAGGGAAAGGTGGAAACAAGAGAGAAGGGAAGCGTTGAATGTGTGGATGGAGGAAGGAAGACAGGTGGAAAGATAAGAGGAATGGGAATGGAATGGAAGAGAGAGAGAGGGAGAGAGTGAAAAGAGGAAAGTGAAAAAGAGACAGGTAGAGGAGAAAGTGGGGGAACGGAATGGAGAAGTTAGAGAAGGAAGGAATAACGTAGGAAAGGAGAGGAACAGGAAAGCGGAAAGGAGAGTGAGAGCAGGGATAAGTCGGATGAAGTGGAGTGATGTTGTTAAAAGGAAGGTAATGGGCCAGGAAATGAGAGAGCTAGGGAGAGGGGAGACGAAGAGAGGGATAAGCTTAGGTGTAGCAGGAGAAACAGAAAGATAAAATAAAAGGAGGGAAAGTGAGGGCGGAAAATACAGGAAACGCAGAGATAGTATCGAACAGAGGGTTGGAAAGAAAATGTAGGAGAGGATTGGAGGAGGAGGAGAGAAAGAGACACATAGTAAATATCAAATAAAATATGAGAGAGAGAGAGAGAGAGAGAGAGAGAGAGAGAGAGAGAGAGAGAGAGAGAGAGAGAGAGAGAGAGAGAGAGAGAGAGAGAGAGAGAGAGAGAGAGAGAGAGAGAGAGAGAGAGAGAGAGAGAGAGAGAGAGAGAGAGAGAGAGAGAGAAAAGGGAAGGAAATAATCATAAGAACAGCCAGAACAACAACAACAAAAATAGTAATTAAGAGTTGGAATTGTTTTTTGGTTAACAAGAAAAATGGGCTCAAAGGATTATGGCCCCAAAAATGCCATTCACCAAAGAAGAAAGAATAGGTTTGACTTATTTCTGACTACACTGGGAATCTGTGAACGTTCTTTGATGCTCGACCTTTTATGTTTAGTTTTATTTTCTACTCTTTTATATATATATATGTTTTTTTTCTTTTCATTGTACTATTACCTGGCGATAGAATATTTATTGTTATAATTTTTGTTTTTTTGTTATATTTTGTGTTACCGTTTTTTTTTTTTTTTTTTTTTTATACATATTTTTTCCATCCCCAAATATAAATCTGTTATTTCCGCTCAAGGGGCACTTCCATCTGTCAGTGTGGGTTTTCTTCCCGTCATAGACAATCAATCATGCCAGAGTGATTCCTCCAGCCCAACAAACCCCTAAGTTAATAATATTCCAACTCACCCGAGCATAATGAACTGAAAACAGAAGTCTATGGCCATTGAACGCTGTAAGGTGTAATCTAAGGGGGCCGCTATGACGTCAGCTTCTCCCCTCACTACTTCACCCACCATACCATCCCACCGGCCGTCGTTCCTCGTTCCCCACTTGCCGTCAGTTGGATACACACACGTATATCTGAGGGAGGAAGGGAAGGAAGGTGTAGTGTATCGTTCAGTCGTGGTGTCTATTAAGGGGGTACGGGAATAGGGGAACAGGCTTGGGGTGGGGGTTAGGGGGTGCGGGAGTAGTGGGACAGGCTTGGGGTGGGGGTTACGGGGTGTGGGAGTAGGGGGACAGGCTTGAGGGGGGGGGGCGTTAGGGGGGTGCGGGAATAGGGGACAGGCTTTCTACCCCCCCAAGCCTGTTCCCCTATTCCCGCACCCCCCAACCCCCCCCCCCCAAGCCTGTCCCCCTATTCCCGCACCCCCTTAAGGGACCCTGTGATGTAGTCAGAAAATTGTAGGCAAATGAGTCCTTCAAATATTGCCACGAAACACCGCCTATATGGAAGGAGCTTGTTTTGTGGCATAGTCAGGGGGAATCAGAAGTCTCCAATTTTCATACACGATCATAGGGTTCTGAATTAAGGGGAGATTCTCTTGTTAATGAATGGGAAAGTCTCTGATTCCTCCAAACTGTGTCATGAAACATATTCCCTATTAGTTACATTAAGGTCGTCTGTTTTCTGGAATAGTTTGGAGGATTCAGTAGCCCTTTAATTTATCCAAAAGAGCATGTATTGTCGTGTTAGTTTGGCCTATACGGAAATCGTAAACAACATGTCAGTCGTTATTTAAGGGGATGATACAGAATTGGTAGGTAATTCTGGAGCAACTGATTACTTACTCCAAATTATTCCAAGCAACAGGCTATGACCATTACTATTGTTTATCTGGTCGTGTTTCTTGGCATACTTTGGAGGAATCAAGGCGCTCTATTGTACCATACGTATATATATTACATTCTTAAAGGTGAAAGGCCAAGGAGATAATTTTACGATTATTTTTGCTGATTTTTTTCTATTCCAGAGTTACAAAGCCTCCTTAAGGATACTGCTAGTAATTTTGGAGCAACTGATTCCTCCAAACTATTCCAAGCAACAGACCACCTCTATTTTTGCTAATCTGGTCCTGTTTCCTGGCATAATTTGGAGGGATCAAGGCACTCCAATGTACCAAAAGTATACTATCCCCTTAAGCATCCTCCTCCTCCAGCGCAACTACTGACCAGAGTTTTTAGTTTTCGATTTTCAAGTCCTTGCTTATGTATTTTACTCGAGACAGAACCATGCAACCCCCAAACCTTCTCTGTTTCTTTATGGTATATTCCCCTTTACAATACCGGTCCATAGGTAAGTTTATAGTTATTAAATTTGACTCCCGCCCGAATATTCATTTCTCGACCCTGACCGCTGGTTATAACAGCAAGAAATTATTATAATATAACCTGGATATATTCCATGTAGGCAAGGACCTCACAGCGGCAGTGATCAAATATTATAATATAATATATACCATACAAGAAGAGAACCTTGTTGCAGTGGGATTTTTTTTCGGTGTTGGGTGTACTCACGTGAAATTGGTCCTGGCCCTTATCTCATTCCACACGGCCCCCATCCAACCAGAGAGGTGCAGCGCCCCTTTCCCTCCAATCACTACCTCAGGAATCAAGAGAGGTGGGTGCTGCGGCAGTGGAGTACAAAGATGGCATGAAAATATGTTATAATATAGGGATGAGAAATGATCGTGGGGAATGATAATGGAATACGAAACACATAATGAAAAGCATTGAGGACAACAGATGCTATTATGGAACAACAAATATGTCCATAATGTTGTTTCATATTAAAACTGCTCGATAATTTTTTTTAAATAATTCGATAAACAAACAGAGGAGTTCTCCCTTCAAATATTTACTACATATATATAAAAAAAGGATATGCCACACGTAAATTATAATTATTTTGTTATCAACAGGTATATATGCTTTAATTTCCAATGTCTGGAGTGTAGCTCAATGACTAAATTTTGATCAATGTTACAGATATTTTGTAACAGACTGAACATTACAAAACTCACTCGGGCCCCGTTTCGGTGTAATACAAAGTTAACCTGAGTGGTTGTACAGTCACTCATCATAATTAAGACCCCCCCCCCCCCCAGGCCAGTCACCTTTTTATACGTGTGATATCGGTTCTGGCAACAGTGTACGTGACGTCAGTGATGGCGTTTGAGAGGTGAAGTTGATCTGTTCGACACACTTGGAACTAGGTAATGGTATATAAGACGAAGCATGAGTTGGGATAATGTTTCGAGCAAATCAGCCTTCCTCCATACACCACCACCTCTGACGTCAGGTACAATGTTACCAGAACCGATATCACCCGAGTTAAAATGTGTCTTGCCTTTTATGAGTGATGTATGTACGCAAGTCTGGTGAATTGCTGTGAAGGACCACTCAATATAATTACGGTATGTATTCAGGGACTTACTTCCTTACTCTAACCTAACAATGAAAACATGGTTATCGTCGCTGCTAGCCTGCCGTTGGGTTATCATGATCTAGTGAGTGGTTCTTGATCACTGAGACTATTTTAATTTAGAGTTCTTTAGATGTAGAGATGTTTTTGTATTATGAGTTCGCCCTGTGCTTGACATCATATTATAATTATATAAAACCATACAGGATCAATTAATATGGTGGACGTGGTGCTGTATGGTGTGTGACGCGAATTAAAACAATGTGTGGAGTGAATTTTCCCGAGGTCAGAGAAACTCCTTGTGCCTTGGGGGGAGAAATTGGTGCTTTCCACGTAATGGCTTGGGTCGTCACTTACACCAGACCTTTTCTTTCCATTTGCCCTTTCCGCTCTCACTGCTTCCTCTCCTCTCCCCACCTCACTCTCCTCTTAAATTTTAAAAGGACCCTGTGATCTTGTGTGAGATTTGGTGGATTCTGATTCCTCCTGACTATGCCACGAAACAAGCTCCTTCTTCTATATAGGTGGTGTTTCGTGGCAATGTTGGAATGGCTCACAAACCTCCAATTTTCTGACTACATCATGGGGACAATTAAGGAGAGTAAGTTACTTTTGGTTCATAAAAGCGCCTTGATTCTTCCAAAGTATGCCAGGAAACGGTACCAGATGAACAAAAATAATGGTGTCCTGTTGCTTGGAATTGTTTGGAGGAATCAGTTGCTCCAGATTTACCAACAGTGGACTATCTCCTTAAGCACCCACTCTTCTTAGATATACAGTAATTTCCTTACATTTCGCACCTCATGCATTCTGTACCTTTTTCCCTACTTCAGTTAAGGGGCGATTATTTTGTTGGTGAATTGGAAGGTGTGTTATTCCTCCAAACTATGTCTCGAAACAAGTCCCCTATATCAGTACTATTGAGGGCGTCAGTCTTTGGTAGAGTTAGGAGGAATCAGTAGCCTTCCAATTCACCAACAAGAGAATCTCCCCATAGGTATGATATTTTTGTTGGGGAGTTGTGTTTGTTGGTATTTGAAGATTTTTTTTTTTTTTTTTTTTTTTTTTTGGGGGGGGGGTACTTTTAATTGGATGGTGAGGGGGTGTATGGTGAAGGATTTACATGGTGTAGTAGTACAGTTACGATCAAAAGTCCTGCAACACCATCGGATGAACGACCTCGTAAAGAAAGTCATGGTGAGAAACGATAGCAGTTGTAGTCAGTAATATTGATTCATAACGTTCAATCTTAATTTCACTCATTTATTCATTCATTCACCCTTTGCAGGACTTTTGACCGCAACTGTACAATGAAAGGCATAAATCGGGTCGCTGCCTTGTCTGATGATTTAAGGGGAGAGTATACTTTTGGTACATTGGAGCGCCTTGATTCCTCTAAAGTCTTCCAAGAAACAGGACAGGATTAACAACAGTAATGGTGGCCTGTCGTTGGGAATAGCTTGGAGGAATCAGTATATCCCAAAATGCCAAAACTATACCCTCCCCTTGATTAATAAAAAAAACTCGTGAATCGTAATGAAATCCCAACCACATAGTAACTAGCGTCCATATCCAGTATAGTTTGACCCTTTACCATAAGTTTTCACCATAATTCCACGACACGACTTTGGTCTATGCTAGCACCATACCTGTATAGTGAGGCAGCGTAGATGGAGACCGGTGAGGTTGGCGTGTCTGGCAGCCACATCCCCCAAGGGAGAGAGATAAGAGGGGGGCAACTCTTGAACCCCTGTCGACGTCCCCCACCTCCACCCACCCATCCTCACCACGCGCTGCTCCCCGCCTCGACCTGCCCATGCAACCAACACTCCACCTTTAGTCAAATTTCAGCCTCTATAGATCAGGCCCTAAATTACTAGCAGTTTCAGCTCACCATATTGTGTATTAGGGACCACCCGAGCTGCCTGCTGGTTGAAAAAGCCTAATGGGGCCTGGAAGGGAAAGGTAGATTAATTCACACGGCCTCGTCGGGGTTAATTACTCTCGGTAGAATTATAATATCGTACATTTACTCCCTTTTAAAGACTCTATGATCGTGTATGCATGAGACCTGGTGGCTTCTGATTCCTCCTGACTATGCCACGAAACATGCTTCTTCAATAGAGGTGGTGGTGTTTCGTGGCCATGTTTGAAGGACTCGTTTACCTCCAATTTTCTGACTACCATCATTTACACAGCTCTCCTACATACATTTGCCTGGGGGAGGATTAACTGGATATTCCTGAAACAGCGAAGATTAAACATATTTCATCTCGTCTTTTGTGGTGATGATGGTGTGTTTATCGTTATTGTGATGTTGATGCGGTGATTGTGATGTATGTATGTATATATGTATGTTATCGTTATTGTGATGTTGATGTGGAGCTTGTGATGATGATGGTGATGGTTTTCATAGTGTGTTTTGTAATGTTTGTTTTCATGGTTTTTTGTAAGTGTTTTTATTTTTTGTAATAATGGTGTTTTTTTTTTGTACTGATGGGGTGTTTTTTTTTTTTGTAATGATATGGTGTTTTTTATAATAATGGTGTTTTTTGTAATGACGTTTTTTGTTGTTGTAAATATGGTGTTTTTTGTAATGGTGTGCTTTTTTGTAATGACGGTGTGTCTTTTGTATGATTAATGGTTTGGTAATTGCAGAGACACGAAAGGAAGGAAGGAAGGAAGGAAGAAGCAATTAGGTGGAGTTGAGACAGAGAACAGTATAGCCAATCAAGTGAGTACCTACATAATTCCTCACTCAGTGGGTAAGGGAGCCAACAAGAGGTGCTAACATACTCGACTTGGTCCTCACCTCCGAGGATGACATCATTCAAGACCTCTCTGTAAATGAAGAAATAGGTGGAAGCGACCACAAGCTTATAAGATTTTCAGTTAAGGTCCCTAATATGGAGTCCGTGACCCCGGTGCATAGAAAATTAGACATGGGGAGAGCGGACTTTGCAGGTCTTCGTGAAGGCATTGCTGAAATGGAACTAGAGGAGGGAGAGAGTGCTGATGATCTGTGGAGGTCATTCTTGTCTTCCTTCATGGAACTTCAGTCGCGCTTTATTCCTCTGAAGGGAACAGGTCAGAAGTTCATTCAACCTAAGTGGTTTAATCGGGAAATCCGTAACCTACTAAGGGAGAGGAGAACTGCGTATTGTCGAGCGAAGGCATCTGGGGACTTTGACGGTCATAGAAGACTGAATCGAAACGTGAAGTCCAAAATAAGGGCGGCTAAGCGTGCTGAGGAGGTCCGTGTGGCTAGACTCTGCAAAGAGAACCCCAAGGAGTTTTTCAGTTATGTGAATGGCCGTAAACCAATCCGACGCAGGATCGGTCCCTTGGTGAATGAGGATGGAGCATTGATGCACTCTGATGCAGAAAATGCTAACCTCTTAAATGAGTACTTCTCTTCAGTGTTCTCTGAGGAGAGTGGTCCCATTCCCGAACCTTTGGACTCCTTCAGTGAGAAGTTGGAGTCAATGGTCTTCACCCAAGAAGAAATCGAGAGAAAAATAATCGAATTAAAAGCAAACAAGTCCCCCGGTCCGGATGGGTTCTTACCTAGAGTGTTGAAAGAAGTGCATGGTGAAGTATCACGGCACCTGTGCATGGTCTTCAACATGGTAATCCAGACTGGATGCGTTCCTAGAGACTGGCGTGAGGCAGAGGTGACTCCTATCTTCAAGAAGGGAGATGCTAGCCAACCGTCAAACTACAGACCCATCAGTTTAACCTCGATAGTCTGTAAACTCATGGAGAGCATCATGGTGGACAAAATAACAGCACACTTAGAATCAAATTTGCTACTGAGGGGTTCCCAGCATGGGTTCCGGCAGCACCGGTCATGCCTCACAAATCTGGTGGAATTCTTCCATTTTGTTTTCAGTGAGCATGATCGGGATAAAGCGGTCGATGTTGTCTACTTAGACTTTCAGAAAGCCTTTGATAAGGTACCCCACCGCCGCCTCCTTCGGAAAGTGCGTGCACTGGGCATAGACGGAAATGTGGCAAATTGGATAGAGAACTGGCTAAGTGACAGACGGCAGCGGGTGGTAGTGAATGGACAGGCTTCAGAGTGGGTGCCCGTTACTAGCGGTGTTCCCCAAGGTTCTGTTCTGGGACCACTACTGTTTATCATCTATGTTAATGACGTGGATGGTGACATGGTTGCCAAGATTTGCAAATTCGCCGATGATACTAAGCTTGGTATGAATGTCGCGAAAGAAGGAAATACTACCCGCTTACAAGAAGATCTTAGGAAGATCGGGGAGTGGTCTGACACGTGGCTAATGCCATTTAACGTGAACAAATGCAAAGTTATGCATATAGGCCACAGAAACCCCCGAACAGAGTATAACCTTAAGGGCAATGCTCTCGTAAGCACTGATACTGAGAAAGACTTGGGTGTAACTATCACCAGCGACCTCAAGTTCTCAAAGCAGTGTATTGAGGCTGAGAAGAAAGCCCAAAGGATGTTAGGGTACATAAAGCGACAGTTTGGATACCGGAACAAGGAGATAGTACTTTGTCTGTACAATTCCCTTGTCCGACCGCACCTGGAGTATGCAGTCCAGTTTTGGAGTCCTTCTTACCGGAAGGATATCGCGAGATTGGAACGAGTGCAAGCCAGGGCAACCAAACTTATACCCTCTCTTAGACACAAGAGCTATAAAGATCGGTTGGTAGAACTCGACCTGTTCTCTTTGGAAACCCGGAGACTGCGTGGTCAGCTTATCGAAGTGTTTAAAATACTACGAGGCTTTGACAATGTAGACTACAGGGACATTTTCCAACTCAGTGAGGGCACAACCAGGAATCATGGCTACAAACTTGAACTGAAGCGATACAACCGTGATCTGTGTGGTAAGTTCTTTACATACAGCATCTGCGGTACTTGGAACGCGCTTCCTGCTGATGTAGTCAACAGCAACTCTGTGGATCAGTTCAAGTCCAGATTAGACAAAGCCTTAAACCACCGTCTAGGTGTTTAAGCCGTTGTGCGAGTGTTCCTTGATGGTTTCACATGACACATTCGAGGACGGTCGCCTACTTGCGCAACTAAACCCACAGGTACCCTCTTTGTATGGATCGTAAGGTCCCCTAGGGTACTTATTTTCCTTGTAATTTTCCTTATAATCTGTCCTTGTTGTGTTGTCTTAGGAGTGCCTTGATTCCTCCAACGTATGCCAGGAAACAAACAAGATCATATTAGTATAGACATAATGGGTGTGTAGTTGTTGCTTGGAATCGTTTGGAGGAATCACTTGTTCCATATTTGTCAAGGGTTTAGTATGCCCTCTTAACTCTTATATTGTGAAGTCGTCAGAGTGAAGAATGTAATATTCAAGTATTGAGAGAGAGAGAGAGAGAGAGAGAGAGAGAGAGAGAGAGAGAGAGAGAGAGAGAGAGAGAGAGAGAGGGGGGGGGGGAGGGAGAGAGAGAGAGAGAGAGAGAGAGGAGAGGGGGAGGGGAGAGGGAGAGAGAGAGGAGGGAGAGAGACAGACACAGAGACAGACAGAGAGAGACAGACAGAGAGAGACAGACAGACACAAAGACAGACAGACACAGAGACAGACAGACACAGAGACAGACAGACACAGAGACAGACAGACACAAAGAAAGACAGACACAGAGACAGAGACAGACAGACAGAGACAGAGAGACAGCTCATTTATTTCCTCCAGACCAAGTTAGAGAACAGATTTACAAGTCGCTCATTTCATCAGTAGGAGTGTCTTTTTATTAAACACCAACTGAGGAACGAACTTTACATTACATTCAGATAAACACAAGGCATTTTGTCCCATGTATACCCCTGACACTCAACAGTAAACATCTATTCCAGTTAAATGACTTACGAAAATATTATAACAAGACGATTCTTTTATATAACCCAAGAGATTTTTAACTAATCATATTATAACTTGTGTAGCCATTTTTACCAGCGATTTTTTCTGAATGTATAATAATCTTGGAACAAAAATATACAGTATAATTATATGGAAAATTCGAATACCACCGAAAGGCCTATAATTTGACTAGTGTGTGTGTGTGTGTGTGTGTGTCCCTTTGAGGAGATAAAATGATTTAGCTTCGGCTTTCATGTACACACACAGTAGTTCATATATATGTGTGTGTGTGTGTGTGTGTGTGTGTGTGTGTGTGTGTGTGTGTGTAAGTAAAATGATAAAGTTGGCGTAGTCCTCCTTTTGTACACTGGGAAGTTAATGTGTGTGTTTGTCTGTGTGTGTGTATTTGTGAGTGTGTGTGTTTGTGTATATATGTGTGTGTGTGTGTGTTTGTGTATTTGTGAGTGTGTGTGTGTGTGTGAATTTGTGTGTGTGTGTGATTATGTGTGTGTATTTTTGAGTATGTGTATTTGTGAGTATGTGTATTTGTATGTGTGTGTATATGTGTGTGTGTGTGTGTGTGTGTGTGCCGGAAGTAAAACGATTATGGAAGGCCTTCTATGGCGGACTGGAAAGTTAATGGGCATAAATTGAATCCCAAGAACCACGAGTATGGAGAATGAGTGAAGCAGGTTGGGGGCGTCGGGGGGGGGGGGGGGGCTCCTTTTCTCTCTCTTCCTCTCTCCCTCTCCTTCTCTCCCTGACCCTCTCTTCTCACTCCTCCTCTCTTTCTCCCCCCCTCTCTCTTTCTCTCCCTCTCTCTCTCCCTGACCCTCTCTCTCCCTGTCCCCCTCCCTCTCCCTCTCTCTCCCCCTCTCTCTCCCCCTCTCCTTCTCCCTCACTCTCTTTCTTTCACTCTCCCTCTCTCTTTCATGTCTAAAAATATTGGCTTCATTATGGAATCGAAATATGCCTTAAGGGGTTCCATATACTTTGGGTGAATTATTGTAGGGTTTCAGATTCCTCCAAACTATGCTAGGAAACAGCCCACATCAGTATAGGAACATAGGGGATCTGTTTTATTGAAGGGTTTGGAGGGCTTCGTGTACTCCATAATACCCTTACTATACTCTCCTTTCCTGCGGGATATTTACGGTCATTTCTCTTCTCCATATCCCATCTCCTTCTCCCTCGTTCTACAGGATCTTCCAGGCCTTGGGCGGTCCTCTCTCTTCCTCGGATCAAAGCTATCTTTTTCCATAGCAACTCTCACGCACGTACGGTCCACACACACACAGATTCTCTCTCACACACACACACACACACACACACACATACACACATATATTTATATACATATATATACATACATACACACACATATATATATATACATACACACTCATATATATATATATATATACATACACACATATATATATATATATATACATACACACACACACATATATATATATACATACACATATATATATATATATATATACACACACACACACACACACACACATACATACTGTATATACACACACATGTATATACACACACGCACATATTTAAATACACAAAAATACATACATATATTATACACACACAAACAATATCAATTAAATCTCTTATTAGTCCTTTCAATCGTTTAGTACAATGCTTTTATAAATAGACGAAGCTCATTGCATTTGAAAACAGAACAATTAATTAAAAGCGAAAACAGTATTGGCATATAGTAATGATATTGTATTCGATGACAAGTTAATTAAATCAAGGGGGTAGTTTGTTTTTAGTAAATTGAAGTACTACTGTGGCCTCCAGTTTATGCCAGGAAACAGATTACACATAGAGGATCTGTTTTGTAGCATAATTTGGAGGAATCAGCATCTCAGGTGGAATAAATATTTGTCCTAAGGGGAGATATTTTTATTGTTGAATCGAAAGGGTCTCTTATTCCTCCAAGTTGTGCCACGAAATAGATCCCCGTATTAGTAACGTGAAGGTCATCTGTTTTCTGGCATAGTTTGGAGGAATCAGAGCCCTTCCATTTCATCAATAAAAGTGTTTTCCATTCACCTAATGGTTAATTAAGGGACCCTGTGATGTAGTCGGAAAATTGGAGATAAACGAGTCCTTCAAATATTGCCACGAAACACCACCTATATGGAAGGAGCTTGTTTCGTGGCACAGTCAGGAGGAATCAGAAGCCTTCAATTTTCATCATAAACGATCACAGTGACCTTAACAACAGATATAGAATTCCCAGCGAAAAGCTTTCAGTCGGCACACAGTTCTGACAATCAAATATTCTGTTATCCCGATGCTGTTGTTTTCAGAGTTCGATTCGTTATATGTTTTCTCTACGTAGCATTGGACGTTGTAGAATAAATATTTGGCATACGTATGTTGTTGCACTGCGTCTGAAATGGCAGGAAATCATTCACCCGAGCTATATTCCATTTTTTAGTTTTTGCCTTGCGAAAATATATCGGCTGTACTGTGTTGGTAAATCTGGAGAAACTTATTCCTCCAAACTATTCCAAGCAACAGGCCACCAGTATTTTTGTTCATGTGTTCCTGTTTCCCGGCATACTTTGGAGGAATCAAGACTCTCTAATGTACCAAAAGTATACTCTCCCCTTGATTTATTAATTTTTGCTGAAAATATACAGTAGTCTATGCCCAAAACAATTTACACTAAAGGTTTACACAACTAGATATTTGTTTACAACTTAAGGGGATTGTATACAGTTGATAAATCTGGAGCAACTGATTCCTCAAAACTCTTCCAAGCAACAGAATACCATTGTTTTTGTTCCTCTGATCCTGTTTTCTGGTATACTTTGGAGGAATGAAGACGCTCCAATGTACCAAAAGTATACTCTCCCCTTAAAGGACACTGAAATATACAGAACGCGAAACTCGTATCTAATTCCATATGACTTACAAAGGAATCGGTGAGTTGTCTCCAGGGTAAAAATAGGAAAATATTTAAATAATCGCATTGCAGGTCACACAAGTCAGGTCAAGGCTCTATAAATACTTCTATGTTCTCGCAACTTTTCGCAACGATCACTGTTACAGATGGCATGAATACCACGTTCAAATTGCATTGTCTCGTGTGGCTAAAAAAATGTATCTTGCTGTTGGCGTGTTTCGAGTGTTAATTAAGTAACTGCGCTTTGGGTGTTACAGTACTTAACACAGTACATCATGGCAGTAGTATTAATCTCTGATGGAAATATACTTGAATAAGAAAAGATATAAAATAGAATAGGCTACTCAGGATAGTGTGAAAAACATAAGAGTACCACCAATATTCAGATTACAAAATAATATCAGTTCACTACATGACTTGCCTGTCTGATAGATTTCGGTCAGCATCACTCCTCCATCATCACACTGAGCCAGCCTCACCTGTACGGAATAGTAATTTATTATTTATAGTTTTCTTAGAATTTAATACTTTTCCACACACCATAGCGATTGATACATAATGTTTGTTATGTTACGTGATTTTGTATACACCGTATGTATAATTTGTATAGCTTACTGCAACTATACTCTGCAAGGTTGTGCAAGGCGTGTGTGTAAACATTAGCTATTCCTCTACTGACCTGGTTGAGGAGAGGAAAGTAGATGGTCAGCTGGAGGTGGGAGCTGAGGGTAGATGAAGTGAGGGCCAGCCAGAAGGTCCTGCCTGGTGGCATGTTGGTCATCATCTGTTGAGGGAATTACCAGCAAGTCGGAATGGCAATCAACCCTGTGATATAGTCAGAAAATTGGAGGTAAATGAGTCCTCCAAATACTGCCACGAAACACCACCTATAGGGAAGAAGCGTGTTTCGTGGCATAGTCAGGAAGAACTAGAAGCCTCCAATTCTCATACACGATCACAAGATTCTTAACTAGCGTCAATCCACAACAAGCCATCCCTCCCGGTCGTGTTTTATAGACGTGTACAGACAACGCAAACCTTACCTGATTCACACCGCTTAAATAACATACTATTATTTCATTACCGAATTACCAGCAAGTGAGCCGGTCCAGTTGTGCTTTGTAGTAAATTAGCACCAACCAACCAACCCACCTGGTCGTGCTGTGTATAGTTAGTTAGTTAATGAAGGAACTGGCTCTCTATGGTATTTTATCTCCGTAATAGTCCTTAGTAATTATCAGATATAAAAGGGCCATTAATTAACAAACCTGACTGTAGGTGGGTGAAGTCCCAGTCATATATGAGAATTTAAATGGGGGAGACGGAACATTATCCCCAGGTCTAAAAAAATAATAATAAATAATGAAGTATAGTTCCTTCCTCTAAATCTGCTGTTAGTTTTCATGTATTTAGGAGTAACAGAGTTTAATTAAAATTTGACATGTGAGATAATTAAAATGAGGGAGAAGGTACTGTACAGCCATGGCTGATAGTGCTGGACCAGGGTCCAAGGAGTATTAGAGAGCAACAAGTAAATTTTCCAAACCATTCTCAACGTTGAGAGAGGTTTAGAAGACTCACTTTTTCGAACTCTGTTCAGTTGCTCTCCAACACTCCTTGGAACTTGGTCCAGCACTATCAGCCATGGCTGTACGTAGCTCACACGATGCCGGGTGTATACGTTGGCAAAGCTAAACTGGTGATGGCGGGAGTGGAAGAGACTGTACATGTCAGATACCGGTACATTATTCACAGGTTTGAATAAAAAATGAAAATAAAAATGAAGTATAGTCCCTCACACTCAATTTCCTGTTAGTTTTTATGTATCCGGGAGTAACAGAGCTTAAAATCTGACCTGTGAGAGTGTAGTGGCGTGTGCTGGTGTGAGGAGAGGCATGATAACGAGGGTGTAGAGGGTATTGTTGGTGAGGGGTTGAAGGTTGGGTGTGACTGCCACGGTGACGCCTGCTCCTTCCATCACACCAGGTAATACTCTCCTCATCCACCTTCTCCACACAACCCCTACCCACCAACAGACAAGGAGAGGTTGTTAATTGGGTATTTTTATCTACCCACGTCCCTGCTACCCACGCCCCCTCTACCCACGCCCCCTCTGCCCACGCCCCCTCTGCCCACGCCCCCTCTATCCACAGACAAGGACAGGATAATTGGGTGTCATTAATTTACTCTTGAATAAACTGTAATTTACCTGTACTTTTAGACGGTTAACTTTACTTGTACCGGACTGTAATATGATGCAAAGTGTTACAGAAAGCCTTCCGTCGTTCGAATGATTTGATTATGGGAATATTCTCAGTTGCAAGTAAAATCGTGGGTCCGAACTGATATATTATGAATGACCACTCACAACAAATTGCCACTCACTTCCTCATCATACAGAGGTGTACAGATAACGCAAACCAATCTGACACTATTTGAGTAACCTACGAATATTTCAGTACTGGATTATACTGTCGTGCTGGTGAATGAATGTCTTTCTGCATAAGTAAACGTGTTCGTGAGTGTTTGACAGAGAGGAAGAGGGAATTCCAGGCAGGGCTTGATTATGTCTGTTTGTAAGTGTCTCAGATTACTTCACTACAGCCAATCGCACACACACTCTTGGAAACTCGCCTGTCTATTATTTCTCGAACGCAACTTGATGGCGAAACACTATCTTTTTATGTCCATTCCTGAGACATTCCCTACAAAATTCGCACTGTAATCACTGTGAATAATTCGGGTGGAGATGAGAGGCTCTGAGTATGATGTATGGAGGACATATCATATAAAATTCGGGGTTTGCATGTGGATGGTATTTAAGGGATGAGTATACTTTGGGTATGTACAGTTGGGGAACAAAGTATCTGGACACCGTTGACGGCTTCTGGTAACAATGTCAGTGATAAACACGTTAGTAATAGACAAAATTTATTCATTACTACATAACGATAACTGATATTGGGTGATGTCAACCAACCACAGACACTGAAATATAAGTTATCCTTCAATTCATAAATATTTTCTCTCATTGATGTGTTTACTTTTGAGAATGTTGCCAGAAGCCGCCAATAGTGTTCAGATACATTATTCCCCAACTGTACATCAGAGAGTCTTATATACTCCAAAATAAGCCAGGAAACAGGACCAGCAGATACACAACAAGAATACTGGTGGCCTGTTGCTCGGAATAGTTTGGAGGAATCAATTGCTCCAGATTTACCAACAACAGTGTACTAACTTACTACCCCCATAATTATATAGACACTCGAACAAACCCCGGATGTCGAGTTTAGTTTGTATAGAGTGAATTAATGCAAAAATATTCTCACTCTGCCCACGTTGTACAATCGGCACAATAAAAGTCGAGTCGTCACATCTGCCAAGTCATGAAATACAATGTGGAAATATATATGTAAGCTTCACAGACTCGTAAAATGAAAAAAACCAAAAAAAACAGAGCAGTTTATTAGTTTGCACCCTGGATATTTTAATACTTTTTGATGAATGTGTTTGTTTGGTGATTATGTTTGTTTGGTGATTGTGTTTGTTTGGTGAATATGTTTGTTTGGTGAATGTGTTTGTTTGGTGAATATGTTTGTTTGATGAATGTGTTTGTTTGGTGAATGTGTTTGTTTGATGAATGTGTTTGTTTGGTGAATGTGTTTGTTTGGTGAATGTGTTTGTTTGGTGAATGTGTTTGTTTGGTGAATGTGTTTGTTTGGTGATTATGTTTGTTTGGTGAATGTGTTTGTTTGGTGATTGTGTTTGTTTGGTGAATGTGTTTGTTTGGTGATTGTGTTTGTTTGGGGAATGTGTTTGTTTGATGATTATGTTTGTTTGATTATTATCCTTTATGTTATCCTTCAAATAGCAGTGAGTGAGGCGACACGACACGACACGACTTTTGCCGTTGACTGTACAAGTAGAGACCGTGATTAAATATCTCTCTGATAAGTTTTGATGGAGACAAAATTGGGGGCTGGTTTTGCTTCGTTTTATTTAGTAGTAAAGACCGTCATACTTTTTTCACCTATGCAATATTTTCATTCGTCCTTCTGTCTCTGTTTTCTGGTCAAATTAACTTGGTTCGTTCAGATTAGACGGGGTCCTCCTCAAACCTTCTAAAAGTTTATTTGAAAATGGAGAAACTTTACTTTATGGAACCTATGATCGTGTATGAGAATTGAAGGCTTCTGATTGCTCCTGACCATACCACGAAACAAGCTCCTTCCATATAGGTGGTGTTTCGTGGTAATGATTGAAGGGCTCATTTATCTCCAATTTCCTGACTACATCACAGGGTCCCTTAATCTCAAATATTTTATGCCACCTCTTCAAGACTCTGATACTCTAGGGATCGATCACTGTTACAGACGGTGTGAATGTATAAAATAGCCTATGTAGTTAAGAATGCCAAGTGTGGTGAGGTGTAATGTATAGGTCTGTAAGGGTGCAGAAATTTATTTATAGCCTGTATGTACAATTGCCAGCACTTATGACTAGTACAGGAGAAGTGGACTGACAAGGCTGACTGTACCAGTTATAAGTGCCGGCAACTGTACAGTCAGCAGCATAAATTCGCGTCCGTTTCATGTACTTAATAATGCTAATATGAGCAGAGAGTTGCATTCTGAACAGGTTTTTATTATAATAACTAAGTGAGAAGCATGTATGTCATCTGTGCATTCCAACTGTGTTACAACATCACTATAACTCATACATACACAGGTGGAAATGAAATGCAAATATTTATGCTCTGCCGACTGTACACACATTAATTGTTGGTGTGTTACCCTCTTTTGTAAGTTATGAACGATATTTTTTATTCATCCGGAAATGTCAACACGGAAACCCCTCGGGAATGGGAGGGAATATGGACGTAAGGTAATATTCCAGTGTACAGTCACGAGCACTAATAAGTATCCAGGTGTGCTTCGAATACCTAGAGACAGTAAATAAATAAGATCTCCATTGGAATTACTTTCGTTGGTGAATTGGTGAACTGTTCAAAGCTTCAACCAAAGCTGTATACTTATTAGTGCTCGTGACTGGACATCATTATTTATTACAGTACTTAGGTTGTGTTAGGTCTTCCACATTATAAGTTAAGTGTATACCGATTTCCCATTCATAACTAACTTCAAAAATCAGTAGCTTCGAACTCTGACATATGAATATTGAGCATTCATATATCCACTACACCTTATAGGCTCATTATTCTTGTGTCCCAAATTCCATGATGTTGTTATTGATTTGTTGGGCTTCGTGTAAAGGGTCCATTAGTCCTCCTTTGTCCTTTGTTGGTTCTGGTACAGTTGTAATTTACATAAGTATGGCATAGTTTGGGTGTTTAGTATCACACTCTCACAAACCTATACTCATATGAATGATCGATTACCCAACGTGGTCAGAAAAATACCTTCAGTTGCCGCTAATAGGTAAAAAACAAAACAAAAATGACCCACACCATTATACCAAAGCCTCTTAGGTGAGTGAGTGACGTGTGGCATGAGTGTGATGTGATGCTGTAGTGATGAGCAGTGTGTGAGTATGTGTGGTGTAGTGTGGAGTTAGTATGTGTGGTGTAGTGTGGAGTGAGTATGTGTGGTGTAGTGTGGAGTTAGTATGTGTGGTGTAGTGTGGTGTAGTGTGGAGTGAGGAGCAGGCGCGGTCACACGAGCCAATTTTTCGTCAATTATTCACCTGCAATTTTATTATTCATCTGCAATTTTAACTGTGTCTGGTCACACGAACTAATCGAGATTTGAGCATATTTCGGCAATTCGGTGGTGAGCATTGGAGGGAGTGGTAGCCTAATATGTTTTCGGACCAAAGAGGCCTTATTTATTTCATCTTAATAAGTTTTATCATGATTGCAATATTTATGTGATGTTCTATAACGTACATTGAATCTTATTTTCAATGCAGAGGGATAATACCAGGCCCCTATAAATAATATTCGACGAAATATGATTAATATCTTTTGGAGGTTAGGTAAATTGCAAGCCTTAGCATTTCCCTACATTTCACGGATTTTCTTCTTATACAGGTCTGGTATTATCCCTCTGCATTGAAAATATGATTCAATGTACGTTATATAACATCACATAAATATTGCAATCATGATAAAACTTATTAAGATGAAATAAATAAGGCCTCTTTGGTCCGAAAACATATTAGGCTACCACTCCCTCCGAAGCTCACCGCCATTTGACAACACAAGTTAAAATAGTTTTTATCAGTATTCATTGTACTTTACTGAGATCACACACAACATACTTTATAGAACAAAATATAAACAAAATTATATTTTATATCTCTGGTGTAAGTTAATTGCTATACGTCGCGATACACCCTGTATACTGGCTCCTAAAGCGACGTGTCCAAACTTCTTATATCTCAGATGTTTTGATCTATTTTGCCTTAAATAAAATATCTGACACGTTATTATGTTTTTAACATAACAAATATTATTGTATAATTGCCAAATGACAAGCGAAAACTGTGTATAGTTGGGAAAATACGGGCAGGTTGTTCATTAGGCTACGGAGGTGCTGTATCGTTCGAATCTCTTCATTTTAGGTCAAGATAGACCGTAAATATAAATAAAGCAAAGTTAAAGCATGTTATTTTTTTGTAATTTTGATTATTTTTTAACAAGATTCAATACAATTTGCAAATATAAAGCCTGCAATAGCCTCAAGAAGTAACTAAAAAAGTTAAGAATAACGACCAAGTCAGAACTACAACGGAAGAACGAACACAGTGTTGGCGGGAAGACCAACACCACCTCTCTCTCCCGTCGGCTAGCATAGTACCTTCTAATTTTTTACTCTATTTAGGCAAGTTTCTTTATTTGTAGACTTTTCACCGTGTTGGACCAAAGAGGTATTAGAGGTCTGGGTTCACAGTACTTTGTTGTTATTTGTCATAACAGTAACAACGAGAACAATACAGCAGTAGGATCTGAGGGGAGTGAGGGGGTAAATATGTCGTCGTCGTTGATGAACTTTATTTGTTTTCCCGCCAAGTGGGACTTCCACAGCCACTTTTTGCTGCATCATTTTGGTCCATTTTTGTCATTTCAACAGCACACATGTATTTTAATATAATTTTCTAGGCTTAATAACATTACAGATGGATCATCAGCGGCCATATTTGTTCTCGATATCGTCAACACTTGACGAGCAGGATTGTGTCGTGAAAATTGCCGAAATCTCGTCAATTTAAGCCAAAATTTAACCGAGTTGATATTGCAGGTAAAAAATTGACGAAAAAATGACTCGTGTGGTGTAGTGTGGAGTGAGTATGTGTGGTGTAGTGTGGAGTGAATGAGTTAGTGTAGTTTAGTGTGAGTATAGTGTAGTGACTATGGGTGTATAGTGAATGTGTAGTGAGTGACTGAGGTGTGGAGTAGGTGGAAGGAGTGACTGATGGAATGGAACCTGGGGAAGTGGAGGCCATTTGTTCGTGCCGCCCCCAGGGGAAATGACGCCAGAGAGTTGGTAGACAGACAGACAGACATAGGGACATAGGTAACAAATAGATAGACATACATATGGATAAGTTACATAGACACACATATGGATAAGTAACATATCAAAACACATATGGGTAAGGAACATATCAAAACACATATGGATAAGTAACATATTAAAACACATATGGATAAGTTAGATAGACATACATATGGATAAGTTACATAGACACATATGGATAATTAACATATCAAAACACATATGGATAAGTAACATAGACACATATGGATAAGTTACATAGACACATATGGATAAGTAACATAGACACATATGGATAAGTAACATAGACACATATGGATAAGTAACATAGACACATATGGATAAGTTACATAGACACATATGGATAAGTAAAATATAGAAACTCGTATGGATAAGTAAGTAGATAAGTAGAAAATATTGACATGCATGGAACATATGGTAGAAGGCTAATCATACTGGGCATGAACGTTACTGTGATGGGGTTTTCATTATGTTTCACAAGTTATATTAATTCATTGGACAAGAGTGACACGAGTTTTGTCTTTGATAGTACATACCAAAAATATACTCTCCCCTTAATATTCTACAAGCACGTATATATCAGAAATATATCTTAATTAACAGTATTTATCCTTGCACAATATATCATCTTTCATTATTAACATTACTGGTAGTTTGGTTATAGACGTTATGCTATACAGTTGTTAAGCGTTTCACAGTTTGCATTTATAGTCGTATGGCTCGCTGTCTCACCTTTCTATCACCTTTTCCGGACGCTATATGACCTCGCTGTTGCGGCGCCAAATATCAATGGCCGTGAACGAACGCTGTCGAACCAAGGCGAGTACTTCTATGATTTATGTATCCAAACTCATTAGGTGCCTGGGGAGTTCAGATTATTCACTTTCCTGATAATTTAATATACACATGTTTACGTGATGGCAAAAGGTGGCCAATAACGAGCCATTTGTAACCTGCATTTATTATGGTTAGTGATTATTCAAATACCTGTTAGTTGGATACAGAGGCATAATGATATATTCACTGTGGAAGAGAGCGAGGCAGCCGGACAAATAAATTACTTTGCAATCTCGATCATAGTGTTTACGCAATGCAATCAGTCTTCCCTCCACACAGGAAGCTCCATCACTCAATCTCTTTGGTACATTCGGACACACATCGTTCTCATCATTATATCCTTTCATTAACGTCAGTAAGCTCGTACTTGGCATCCTATTTTACCGAAATAATTATGATGTGTTGTCTCATTCATCATGCCTATAGCAATATGATGAAGTCAGAAAATTGGTGGTAAACGAGTCCTAGCATGCCATTCCTTACACGAAAATGACCTTAGTATTGAACCTGTTGCCTGTCTATATCTCTTTCCATTTACACTTTTATAGGGTGTGGAGGATGGACAGTGGTCGTTTATCATGTTGTGCCTCAGTCCTTCAATTATCCTGGGGAGTTGTATTTATTTTATCTGTGCTACGGACGTACTGGTGTCTCTCCGTGTGTATCAGTGGAACCCTTCATGTGTCTGAATATCGTCACTACACCTCATAATCTAGATATTAGTTTTTGCGTCTCTATCTTTCTCTCTCTCACCAACACACACCGACACACACACACACACACACACACACCAACACACACACACACACACACCAATACACACACCAACACACACACACACACACACAGAAAGTAATACGATGGAACTTCCCCCTCCTCAGTACATAAAAGCAAAGATGCTATATAGATTCCCCAACCCCGTACCTTCCTTCCTTCCCCTGTGTAATCATGTCAGAGGAATTTCTACTCTGCTTCGAGGGACGTGGAAGTCTACAAATACCTGGCATTCGTGTGTGTTATTAAGCCCCTTAGGATCGATGACGTATGCAGAGTATAAACCCGTCAAGAGTTCCCACCACCAGAATCATGTTTGTTTTGTGAAATGTAAGCAAAAGCAACACAAGCATACGGTAAGCAAAAACAGCACAAACATACAGTAAGCAGAAACACAAACATACAATAAGTAGAAACAACACAAACATACAGTAAACAGAAACAGCACAAGCATACAGTAAACAAAAACACAAACGTACAGTGAACAGAAACAGCACAAGCATACAATAAGCAGACACAACACAAACATACAATAAGCAGAAACAACACAAACATACAATAAGCAGACACAACACAAACCTACAGTATACAGCAAAGGGACACCAACATACAGTATACAGCAAAGGGACACCAACATACAGTATACAGCAAAGGGACACCAACATACTGTATACGGCAAAAGCAACACAAACAAACATACATACAGTAAGCAGAAACATAAGCAGTAACTCCATAACCATAAAGTGGCATCTAGTGGTTGGGGACACGACTTTATAATCTTACTTTCTTAC
The DNA here is from genome assembly GCA_033782935.1 of Petrolisthes cinctipes. Classification (NCBI taxonomy): domain Eukaryota; kingdom Metazoa; phylum Arthropoda; class Malacostraca; order Decapoda; family Porcellanidae; genus Petrolisthes; species Petrolisthes cinctipes. Next base: position 10,830 of record JAWQEG010006644.1, on the reverse strand, counting down.
CATGTTTGGGCGAGAGGAAGTAGACGCTGGCGAAGTTGTTGTGGAGGACATACTGCCTCAGGAAACTGCTCCAAACCTTTACTCCTCTTCCTGATCCTCCACCTCTTCTTCCTTTTCCTTCTCCTCCAGCTCTTCTATCTCCACCTCCTTCTTCTCCATCTCCTCCTCCTCCTCCATCCCCATTCCCTTCTCCGACTCTATCTCCTCCTTCATCTCCATCTCCTCCTGCTCTTCCATCCCCTCTTCCTTCATCTCCATCTCCTCCTGCTCCTCCATCCCCTCTTCCTTCATCTCCATCTCCTCCTGCTCCTCCATCCCCTCTTCCTTCATCTCCATATCCTCCTCCTTCATCGCCTTCTGGGCCCGGGGGATCAATGCACTCGTAAGTCACTTCTCGGCGTCCCCGGAAGTTGTCAGAGGTCGAGGTCGAGTAAGAGTCCCACCTGTACGAGAGATACCAATAACCTGAGATAATTATACAGTTCGGTCGATGGAAATATACAGTATATAGTGTGTCTCTAACAAACGGTAAGAGTCCATAGCCTATATGACTGGGTCGCGTTTGACTCACTGAGGAATGAATGACTTCTACCTCTGAGTGACTAAAGGCAGCTTCGGCATATCACGGTTACTATTTACGATCTTGACTTTTTTTTAGATGTTTATAGTCAGCTAAAGAAAACCCGGCATTAGTTAGATATGTCTCTCCGTTTATATGTGAATGCGTTGGTATGAATCATTACATGAAAAATACACACACAAAAGTTATGGGGCCTGTGATGTTGTGACGAAATGAAGGCTATTTATTCCTTTAAAAGTTTTCACTAAACATTCAGCACCAATAATAGAGGAGTCAGTGTTAAGGCACAGTCTAGAAAAAAAAAAAAAAAAAAAAAAAAAAAAAAAAAAAAAAAAAAAAAAAAAATAACACACATACCACCATTTCATTTAATCCACAACATCACAAGTACTTTACAGACGGACGATAGACACATAACTTTGGTTGGCGACTGTACTGGCCAACAGGAACAGGAACAGGAGGAGGACGAGTTGGAGGAGGACAGAGAGTGGTATATTCTCCTGGGACCTGGTCATTCTAAACTTTCCCGGCCTCCTGCCCTTGCTTTGGTGATCCTGTTAGAATATGAACGACTGTGTGTTGTGATGCCCTTTGTTTGTTCTGATGTCCTTGGAGTGTCCCTCTTCACATGGCTACTATTTGGCCTTGTTGATTTTGTTGGGATATAAACGACTGTGTGTTGTGATGCCCTTGGAGTGTCCCTCTTCACATGGCTACTCTATGGGCCTTGTTGGGATATGGACGAATGTATGTGGTGTGTAGTGATGCCCTTGAAATGTCCTATTGTTCACATGGCTACTAGATAAACGTTACTTGGATATTTACATTAATGTGTTGGTGGTCGTAGTGATGTTGGACTGAGTAGCCTCACACCACTCTTCTGTATTGAAAGTCAAAATTTTATGGTTAGTTTGATAATACAGAGTAGTTGTTTAACGGTGATGTGATATTGAAGTTGCTAGTTGCTGTTTTTCAACCCCCAAACCCTATATATTGCTCCAAAGAGAAGAGTAAAGACTATCTATATACTATTTTTTTTTTTATATATATATATAAAATTAATGGTATGAATGGTAGAGCGCAATAAGTAAATTCTTGATCACGCTAAACAGTAAATTAAGAAACAGTCATGGCCGTGAACAGCTTTTATATATTAACTCTAGATTTATACTTTACAACTCTTTACGAGCAAACTGACGAATGAAATACCTGGCACTCCAGATAATGTACACAAGAATTTCTCTTACACCTTTCCCAAAATGGCTTGAAGTTCTTATCTGTACAGCAAGTTTCGTATTATGCTAGAAACCACCTCATACATCAATCTAGGAATGTTATTATTATTTTTTGTTTTTGTACGAGATAACATGGGTTTTTGTATATAAGTTTCAAATTATCGTGCCACCACTTGCAGACACTTTTAACCCAGGGCAGAAAGAACTAAATTATTGTCATAGTCTGGTAGATACACAATTTACACATGCACTAACGGGTTCAATTTGAAGGTAGAATTGATAGTATTGTAATACTCAGTTGAATCTTATTGACAGAGAAGTAAAGTCTGGAGTATTCTTTTCTCCTAATTAATAGTCTTTCCTGCTTCAGTTGTTCTGGCTCCTTAACTCTGGCAAGAAAAATTTCCTATTGGCGTCAGTTGGCTCTGAATGATGAGGGCATTTCACTGCATATATAAAAGTACAGTAACGAGCTAAAGTTGGTGGGAACTTCATACAACATTATTTTTAATTTATTTCACTGATGGTTCTCCGCCCAACAGCCGCTAGGAAAGTTGGGTGAGGCGAAGACGAAAGGGTTTGGCAGGCGAAAATCAAGAATATTTTTCGTCATTGGGCAACACAGTGAAGGGTGTATACCTTGTTGATCAATTACTCGTGCCTGTAAAGAACATCAATAAAGTTATATTAATTAAATCACTTACTGTACAATAATGATGGTAACACGAGCCTCATGAGCCACATCCCTCTCAATACACGTACAGCATGCGAGCCTCACTCTATTGATGATGGAAAGGGAGGAGTGCCAAAGTGTCCTCTACCCTTCATTCAACTGATGTAAAGAGGAGAGTGCCAGTGCCTCCCTCTCACTCAACCGATATTCAGGTAAGAGTGCCAGTGTGCCCTCTATCCACTCAACCAACCAGCCGACGGTACAGCAGCCAAGTTAGTGAAGTGCTGTGGAGTGTGGAGTGCTTTACTTATGTACAGTTAACTTCAAGGGGGCCAGGGACAACGTTGCCTGACGCACGAAACACTCGGTGAATATTAACTTAGGGTGAGGGAAGGTCAGTGCACGTTCAGCAGTGATGGATATAGTCTACAATGATTGATACATCCCCTGCTGAGACTTACCTTACTTATGTTCAGTGAAGATTGTATGGGTGGTATAGGGTATTATGCTATAGTTATATTATTTAACTAGGTAGTATAGTGTCTTATGGGTGTAATATTAGTATGGGTGGTATAGTGTATTATGCTATAGTTATATTATTTAACTAGGTAGTATAGTGTATTATGCTATAGTTATATTATTTAACTAGGTAGTATAGTGTATTATGGGTGTAATAATAGTACTGTACATTACTTTATACAACGAAGATTGATACATGTTCAGCGAGGACCCATTGTACTTATCCCCAGCGAAATATTACACTTCACTACAACGCAGCCAATTCGGTCATAATAAATCACGCTCCTACGCTCCTTTACCCAATTCGTGTACGGCACTTTCTTCCCCAGTGGAGATAGAACTCTATTGCTACCGTTTTCCCGCGTCAATGTCATTTCCGCACCAAGTTCCATAATTTCATTTTTCCTTGTGATGTTATTGGAGGAGTTTCTACTGGTGGGGGCTTTCATACTCTTTCTACCTCGAATTTCACCGCCTAACTAAATTTGTTCCAAGTAGTTGGTGTTGTGGTCCCTATTCCTTACTATTATAGAACGTAAAATCATATCCACATTCTATTATTATATCCACATTTTACAAACGCCATTAAAGTCAAGAAATCAACAACAACAAAGTTAAGGTCACGGCTCAGCTTGGTTGGATATTGATTGCCAATGTTCAGAACCCCAGAAGAGGTTAATAACTCTTGTCCTGCTGCAGTATTGTATAAGTCACGAGCCATAATTTGTATCCAGGTCTGCTTCCAAGGGCCTGAGGGACTATTAATCGAGCTACAGTAAGTATGAGAGAGGGATAAATAAGCATTGTAATTGATTCACTGTAATGTCAGACGATTCAATACTTCTACACAACCACTTTAACTGTCCCTCTTTTTTTTCCATTTTTTCCTTCCTGCTTGCTGTCTCACCTCTCTTATCATCTTTTTCTGGCGCTATATGACCTCGCTGTTGCGGCGCCTAATATCACTCAATCAAGCAATTGATCAACACAACCTCCTGTATATTTACTTTGGCTTATGACTGTACCCTATGATCAGATTCTCGCCAGGATTCGACCCCATGCATGAAGTCTTTGTGTGGTATCTTAAGGGGGAAGTTTTGTGTTGGTAAATCTGGTGCAACTGAATCCTCCATCCCATTCCAAGCAACAGGACACTATTATTTTTGCTCTTCTGGTCCTGTTTCCTAGCCTACTTTGGAGGAATCAAGGCACTCCAATGTAACAAAAAAGAATTACCACTTTAATCTAATATTTTTGTTCTCGTGTTGACAACTAAATATGGCCCTGGTGTTCGTTTAGGGTTTGTGTCTTGCCTGGTTCTGCTATCAAATGGTTACCTTGTTGCTTGTCATCCTCCTCCTCTCCCTATCCTTCTCCTTTATGCTACAGGGTCCTCCAGGCCTAGCGGGGTCTTATTTTATCATTTTCAGTCCAAATTACAACTGGGTGTATGTTTTTCGTGAGCTGTACTATGATATAAATGTGGATGTAGTTGCTTTGACCAATATACCTTACCACTGACCACAATCTCAGCAAGTTTTATAACGTCAGCAGCACAACATAAGTTTACTGGGAAATGAAACTCGGGTACAGGAGGTAGATTTTTGTGTCCGAACATTTATTAGCGAATAGATACAAGATGCCCTCGTCTCCTCCAGCGAGGGTTTGTTTGTTTGTTTGTTTGTTTGGCAGCAGTGTTGTTGTTGTGGCTCCCAGAATGTGGATCCTCTCCCCCAAGATAATGATCCACATTATGGGAATTATAGTTAATGAAGAATATAGTGAAATGTTAATGAAGAATGTGGTGAAATGTTAATGAGTGAGAGTCCTATAACACAAGTAGTTTGTTTCCTTCGTTCTCCGTCCTTCATCATCCGTTCTTGGGTCAGATTTGCACTGTTCAGGTTCTCAGGTGTCTTTTTAAAATAGGTTGGAGAGCGGAGGAAAATGTGCAAGTGAAAATTTCTTCATAAGACTTGAGTTAAGAAGTCTGGAAAAGTTACAGGGGCTGAAGAGTAATTTACAGTGTGGGTCAAAATTGCATCTTACCCACCGAATGAGAATGTAATTATGAAAGCTGATGATAAAGGAAGTCTAGAGAAAGTTATACCAAGGAAAAAATATACTTGTAAACACACACGATAACGTATTCCCCAAACTGGAGAAGAGGTGACCACGGGGCCTTGTAGGTGGAATTACAGATAAGAGTAAAATGCGTGTGGTGTAGTCACGAGCTATAGTAAGCATCCATCTCTTCTCTGAATAGACTGAAGGAATATTATACCAGCTCCAGCATTGATGACACAGGATAGACCTTCCCTGGTATGTCACAAGAATCGAAATTTAAAATATGATCTGGATACAAACTTCGGATCGTCGTATCTACCCTTGAAAATTGATCCCTGTGAATGCTATACTAGAGAGTTCAAAAATAATTGTTTGTTACATTACCACCAACTTCCTCCCCATCCAATCCTCCACTCATTATAAATACATTGTTGGTGTATCTACCCGGTGGATTTAGGATAGTGTAAATTGGTTGAGTTCACATTTATGAGGTGATGTAGAACCACTCAAAATGAATTCATATATGCATTAACCTGAAGTAGCAGTAGCAAATCGTCGTCAGTACCAACTCCTATTCAGACGGTGTTGTTCCTTAGCCATGCATCTATCATAATGTTGATAGGTCAGCTTGACACTCTATACAGACCACAGTAAGGGTTAGAGGCTGGCAAGAGTTCCGTCTGTTCTTTTCTAGTGTTTACGATCACCACGTGCGACATTTAATTAGCAAAAACATATTTGTACATATTATATACATCAAATGCACTGTTACTCTTAAAAATTAGCGACTAACATGCGACTAGTCATGTGGAAAATTGAAAATAAGAATCACGCCTTGCGTTTATATAACTTACAAGATAATAAGAGAAGATTTTTTTCTCTCTCGTTGCTGTACATAATTGAGTTCTGCATAAAATTAATGTATCTTGTCTTAAAGTATGACTACGGAAAGGTGAACAGTCTTTGATAAAATGACCTTCATGTTCACCTTATTATAACCTCACGAAATTGGACAACACACACACACACACACACACACACACACACACACACACACACACACATACAAATAATAGCACCTGCACTACAAATCAGACAACCCACACCTAATAACAAGCTGTGTGAGATGATGTGGGTAGCCTAAGTTAGTTTTGTACAAGATATAAATAAAGTCCGTCTCACCTGTACCATTTTCTCACACCACACTGTCGTCGGCAGAACATTAATTAAGGGAATAGTATACTTTTGTTACTCTGGAGCGTCTTGATTATTACTCCAAAGTATGCCAGGAAACAAGACCAGATGAACAAAAAAAATAATGGGGTCCTGTTGCTTGGAATAGTTTGGAGGAATGAGTTGCTCCAGATTTACCAACTTTGTACTACTCCCTTAATTAAAATCGGTGAGAGGAAACCCAGGATGCTATGAAAACAATACTGTACACGTGCTTGTAACTTGTACTAATTAAAGGCAAAGACTTGTTTAATTGGTCTGTGGTGATATGGGTGTTGAACTGAAGGCTACTGATTCCACCAAACTGTGCCACAAATCATTATCATCTATACTGTGGGAGCACGTATATATGGCAGCATGTTTAGGAGGAAGCCATATTGTTATTGTTGTTGTTGTTGTTGTTGTTGTTGTTATTGAAGTTTCTCAAGCTGTCTGACCTAGCAGCCCCGATAGTGTGGTAGTATCAAACATAATCATCGACGCAAACTATCTTCGTCGCTATATTCGCATTGCAAAATAATGCGAACTGAGCAACGAAGATTGTTTTCGTCGAAGAGAAAGTTCATTACTCCCACCCATAGTGTCTTGAGTCGCTAACAACACAGATCCAGTAAGATAATTATAAAAAGACGCCTTGTGTTATGGATGAACATTATCCCAGTAACTCTCACATAATTATAGGAAGTAGGTAATGGGCAGTATGTCGTGGAGGCATGGAGGCTACGATAGTTAAGGGGGGGAAGTACAGTGTTGGTAAATCTGGAGCAAATGATTCCTCCAAACTATTTCAAGCCAGCAGGTCACCATTATTTTTTGGTTAATCTGGTCCTGTTTCCTGGTATGCTTTGGAGGAATCAAGACGCTGTATGATACCAAATGTGTACAATCCCCTTAATTAAACCCACCCAGGAACTGCTGTAGAATAATACTGTACACTCGCAATCCAAAATTTGTATCCAGGTCTTGTTGAAGTTTCGAATCATTTGACATAGTAGTGAACCAATTACAACGCTTATTCTACTTTATATTTGCTTGAGCTCGTTTAATACTCGACCAGGCTATTCGAAGCAAGCCTGGATACATATTTTGGATTGCTAGTGTACAGTTGCCAGCACTTATAACTGGTACAGTCTTCATTGTGAGTCCTCTTCTCCTGTACCAGTTATAAGTGCTGGCAATTGTACCTTGTTGGCCTAAACTCGGGCTCGTGTTTTTTTTCTCTTAAACCTTAATTGACATGTGTACTGAGCTGTTGTTGTGTTTTTTTTTTGTGTGTACTTTTGCCCTGAAGTGTACTATACTTTGTGTCACTAAAAGTTTTTTGGTTCCGTTTTCATATGACGCCAAGTGTTTGTGTGGCAACAGTGAGCAACATTGATCGTCTTAAAGAAGGGCACGTCAATATTACCGTCAACTGTCATCCTGTTGTCCCCCCACCCTCTTCACTACTCCCCCCTCCCCTACTCCTCCCCCACTCCTTCCTCCCCTCCAAATCCGTCCTCCCCTACTCCCCCTCCCCCCCCACTCCTTTCCCCCCTCCCCTCCCCTCCCCTCCCTTCTTATCGCATTATTTTCCTCCCTCACTGGTTCTACTTCTCTTATTCCTGTACCTTTTCCTCCTCCTCCTTGCTCCTGGTGGTGACAGATACTTCTAATCCTCCTTCCCTCTTCTGCCTCGTGTTCCTGCTTTACTCCACTTCCACTTTGAGAACCTGGTGTCCCTCGTAGCTCTACATTCTCGTATTACTCCGGCCTGGCCTGGTGTTAGCTGTGAGAGTCAATAACACAACATTCCACATAAGGTCAAGTGTTACCCTGGATTGTATTGGAATGTGTGAAGTCTCGTTTTTTTTTTTTTTATCTGCCCAGAATCTCCCCGAGAGGCTGAGTCGTAAAGCTGATTCAAGTGTCGCTCACTGAGAGGTCGTGAAGTGTTGACCTGAACTATGGTAGTGAGTGATTGGCCCTCTTGTTGTCTCAGGTTCATACTGAGAAGGTGGAATGTGCACACCTAGACCATGTTGGAGTGAGTGACGGGCCTCTTGCTGTGTTCTGAAGGCTCACAGTGTGGATGTCTATGCTCCTGGTCGCCAATCGACACGTTATCAGTCGAGCGGCTGGTTCCAAATCCCAGTACCACCTGTCGAGATGCAAACGTTAAATTATATATATCTGTGTGTGTGTGTGTGTGTGTGTGTACAGGAAAAAATTGCTTGCATTGATGTGTTGCGGTGTATGAATGAACGATTGGGTTGCAGTTGAAGTAGAGAAATACGTCCAGGAGTTGGTAAAAAAGTTGAACATATACGTTCTTACAATAAAAAAAAATATTCTTGTGATTGAAGTATTCAATAGGTTCTGACTTATTTGTACTGTACCTCCCAAAAGTATCATTAAAATAATGTGCTGGACAATGTGCCACACCGGACCATGTTATTTGACACGTGTAGAGGGAGGTGGCAAAAGGTTCTGTTCATTTCGCCATCCATCGTACCAAACATTAACGATAGTGTTGGGAGCTACAGTACGTCAAGAAGGGAACTTCGCGAAATAATAAAGATGAAATATGTCAGTAATATATGGTAAAAACACCTAGGTCAACGATGCATCTATTTTTTAAGATTAGATTAAATGAATATTGTAAAAATAAATGTACGAGTATGAATGATGAGGAATGAATTAGGGTGTTTGAGGTGGAAGCCATAAAAAAAAAAAAAAAAAAAAAATTGAAAAAAAGAAAGATGGGAAAAGTGAAGTGAAGGAAATCGTACCCTGAGTTGGTTGAGGAGGGTACCACTGAAGTAGAGGTAGATCCATGGGTTTGTACAGCTGTTTAGGGAACTCAGAAGCATACACACCACAGCCACAGGGTTCGTCGCCGTCACTAACCAGCCAGCATGGAAAGAGAAAGGAGGTGTTGTATTCGTTAGTTAGTGCTAAGAGACAGTCTGAAAGTGGGGATAATCACATAGAGACAAGAGGCGGAAGAGAGGGTCGTGAATTTGTAAAACTCAATAGACGTGGTGTCTGGCGTAGGTCTAATGTGTGTAAAAAGCTACAACAGGCTACAGTAGATACTTTTTATTTATATATTTATTTATTTATTTATGTTTTTTTTTTTTTTAGAGAGAGAAAGATATCACGATAGCAACAAATACGTAATGTCCGACAACAGTGATGATGATGGTGGTAGCGGTACGGGTACGAGAAGTTACATTACCCGAGATAGATTTTTCATTTATCTTATTTTGTTTTTAGAAATTCGTTGACAGTAGTGGTGGTGGTGGCGGAGGTTCGGTACGACGAATTCATACACGTAAACACATTCGTACATCCCTTTGCTAAGCGGAAGATACAATAACAAACCCTTAGAGTTCCTTCACTAATTAAGGACGATTGAACCAGTAACAATCACACCTCGCTGGTTTTGAGGGACTGACGTTACCGGGGAGAAGTTGGAGCACATGTGGAAGAAGACAGGGTGGAGGTGGTGGTGGTGGGGTTGAGTGGTGGTGGGGTGGAGAGGTTGAGTGGTGGTGAGATGGGGTGAAGGTGGAGTTGGGTGAAGGTAGAGCTGATTGGTGGTGAGGCGGGGTGAAGGTGGGGTTGGGTGGTAGTGATGGGGTTGGGTTTAGGTACGGTTGGGTGGTGATGAGGTGGGATGAAAGTGGGGTTGAGTGGTGGTGATGGGGTTGGGTTTAGGTAAGGTTGGGTGGTGGTGATGGGGTTGGGTTTAGGTAAGGTTGGGTGGTGGTGGGGTTGGGTTTAGGTAAGGTTGGGTGGTGGTGATGGGGTTGGGTTTAGGTAAGGTTGGGTGGTGGTGGGGTTGGGTTTTGGTAAGGTTGAGTGGTGGTGATGGGGTTGGGTTTAGGTAAGGTTGGGTGGTGGTGGGGTTGGGTTTAGGTAAGGTTGGGTGGTGGTGGGGTTGGGTTTTGGTATGGTTGGGTGGTAGTGGGGTTGGGTTTAGGTAAGGTTGGGTGGTGGTGGGGTTGGGTTTTGGTAAGGTTGGGTGGTGGTAGGGTTGGGTTTTGGTAAGGTTGGGTGGTGGTGGGGTGGGGTTTTGGTATGGTTGGGTGGTGGTGGGGTTGGGTTTTGGTAAGGTTGGGTGGTGGTGGGGTGGGGTTTAGGTAAGGTTTAGTGGTGGTGGGGTTGGGTTTTGGTAAGGTTGGGTGGTGGTGGGGTTGATTTAGGTAAGGTTGGGTGGTGGTGGGGTTGGGTTTAGGTAAGGTTGAGTGGTGGTGGGGTTGGGTTTATGTAAGGTTGGGTGGTGATGGGGTTGGGTTTTGGTAAGGTTGGGTGATGGTGAGACGGGATGAAGGTAAGGTTGGGGTGGTCGTGAGGTTGAATGAAGGTGAGTCAAAGTGAAATGTCGACTCGTATAACTCATTCATCATCAAAGACGACATTAATACTCCTCTTCCCTCACGCTGCTATATCACAACCCTCACTATTTAAGCTCAAAATCCCTTTATAAGCAGCTTGTGTAGAGTGGGATCCAAAGTTGTAGTAGTATTACCTACTTG